>JAQSVH010195620.1:0-28547 GCA_029448705.1 Adansonia digitata | reverse complement strand
CTTTAATAGGATCCATAGGCATTTCTAACTTTCCCTAAAAAATTTTTCTACCCAATGCTGTGTTGCCCAATAATGCTCGATGACAAAACACTAGGTAGTCATCCCCATTTTATTTTTTTATTTTCTGATTCTATCATCATTCAATTAAGTCCTAAGATGTGAAAACTTGGCTCAGACAAAATGAGGTGTCTATACACTAAACATGACTCGCTTTGATAGCTTTATTTGGTGTTTCACTGAAGTGTCTATGGAAATATTATTATATGTCAGTAGTGTAAATAATCTTTAAACTTGTGACACCAGCTTACCTTGTATGTGAATTAACATACTTAGAGGTCATAATGATTAGATCCACTTTGATGGATGCCAAAGGTAGGTGGCTTTGGGTTTGTTATAAATTACACTGAAAATGGATGATGGGTTGAAAAAGGATTCATCACACTGAGTGATATGAGGGGACACATCTCATTTGTTCCTAGCTTGGGTTAACTTAAAGTCTTTGGCTAAGGCAATATTGATTATGAAGTTAAAGCATAAAGGTGCAGAACTAATATGGAAAGGTATAAGAGTAAACACTGCACCATACTTTTACCTTATTTAGTATATAAGATGAAATGATCGAATTATAGTAACATACTATGCACTGAAAGACTTGTTAAACCATATTGACTATCTTGGTATTTGGGTGGCCATGATGGATTGCTAGATGTCGCTCATGGTCTATAAATATAAATATTCTTGACTGAATTAATTTATATTTATTGCCAACCTATTACGGTCACGCATGTAAAAGTAATTTTATGGAATTAAAATGGGATTGGATTAAATTGTAGAGATATTGTCTCTTAGGGACTTAATTGAATAATTTAATTAAGTTAAAGTTAAAGTGCAATTAAACCAAAAATTTTAATTTGCCCTAAACATAAGTATTTAAATGTGATTTTTAGCGTTCCTTGAATTATATTCTTTATTTTTGATATCTTTTGGCTGCACGTTAGCTACTTAGTGAAAGAAAAATTGTTTTTTCTCAGTTCTTAAATGCAACAAAGATATCGATTAGAAAGAAGGTTTATGAAACCTAAGCCACTAGCATGGCTCTCGACTAAGCATGATCTTTACCTTGGGAAGGTTTTTTAAATCACCTGTGTGGATCACCATTGGATGCTAGACAATTGGATGGCTTTGGTTTGTGACAGTTGGGCTTGTTGTACAAGAATGAGTTTAGTTAGAATTTAACCAGGGACTTCATCACTTGCAAAGGAATTCCCAATTCACTATCTTGGATTGATACCTTTTAAGTCTAAGCTAAAACCTTTACAACTTTATCTTTTAAGTCTAAGATAGCAACCTCTCACCCTTATCTTTTAAGGCTAAGATAAGACCCTTACTACTTTTAAAGGCTAAGTAAAAACCTTTCTCTTTTTACAAAGATTTTTGATGTAAACAAAGATAAACTCTAAAAGGTGGTGTTTACAGTGATTTGGCTCTAAGAAGAATGTTTATATAAAGAATTAAATGAAGATAAGAAGAATTAATCTTCAATGTAAATAAACTACTTGAAAATTTAAAGAGATGAAGAATTTGGCTCTAATCTTTCTTTTTTGATGATTTTTTGCTAATGGAGGTGACCAAGAAGGTTATTTATAGCCTGGAAGTGGTTTATAGTCATTGGAAATTAATTGAGAAATTTTAAAGCTATTAGATGCTTTATAAATGAGCCTTTCCACTCCTCCCCACATTGAAGTTTGGATACGTTTACCAAGTGTATCGATACATTGTTGTCCCAATATGTCGAATGTAAATCCTACACATCGGACTTAAATGGATGATTTTTTATTTCTATTTTATCATATTAGGATGGGACTTAATTGTCAGATGAATTGGTCATCCAACTTTACCTTAAACGGTCATTATGAATTGATTAAAAACTCAAAGTCACGACTAATTTTATTTTGGCTAAGTGAGATTGGTTATCTATTGGAGTTCGTATTTGGACTATTGCAAAACCCTAGAAAATAAACTCTATAGTCCACTTAATAACCAAAGATTCTATGAAAAGGTTTTAGGAATTGGTTACGTGCAGATTGAGACATGTCCCCTACATGATGTCTATGAATTGGTACCTATTAATTACGGGTTAACCAAAATCTCAATTACGGTTGGTTTTAGTTTTTCGATATTAATTATAGTGCCCTAATTTTGAAATATATATAACTAGTTTTATTTTTCTCATTTTAAGTAAATCAAATTTTTATAATTTTGAAATTCAAAATATTTTTTGCAGCTATCTAGAAAACTTAGAGGAATACAAAAATTTTATTTTTGAAAAGATTAAAAATTTTAGTTTACTTATTTAAAGAAGGTATTCTTTTGTATAAAATAATCGATGAAGTGACTTTTATATACTAGAAGCATAACTTTGGACTATTTTCACTTGGGGGATACTACCTTATTTTTTTAAAAAACATATGTTATAATTATTATATAAATATAACAAACTTATAGCATAGCATCATGAAAATGACCCTAAAGTACATACACGTAATTGCTAAATAACGCTTTTAATTATGGAAAATGACTTGACATGCATGGACACTAAGGAATGGTCCTTAAATCGTAGAAAATGATTTAAATGTATGAAATTTGGCATCATAATTCCTAAGTCATAGAAAATGACTTAAATATCTTTAAAATTCATGAAATTTCATGAAAGTCCCTAGATCATGGAAAATGACATAAATGACATTAAAATTGACAAAATTTGCATAAAAGTCCCTAGATCATAGAAAATAACCTAAATGACATCAAAATGCATGAAATCACATAAATGGTCATAAATCATGGCCCATGACAAAAATGATGCAAAAATGCATAAAATTACATATTAACCCCTAAATCATGGAAAATTGCAAAAATAGTGACAAAATGTATGAAATTACATAACAATCCGTCAATCATAGAAAATTACTAAAATGACCCTAAAATGTATGAAGTTGGATAAATGTCCTAAAACATAGCAAATTACTATAATGACCTTAAAGTATGCGAGAGCACTTAAATAGTCCTAAATCATGAAAATTTACTAAAATGACTTTGAAGTGCATGATATGGCATAATATCCCTTAAATCATGGAAAATTATTTAGAAATGTATGAAAGTTGCGAAATGACCTTTAATATGCATGGGATCATTATGGAAAAATTACAAAATGAGCCTTAAAAGTTTCTAACATTCCTGAATGCATATTTGAATGTCACTTTCCATAAATAATCATACTAACATGGCATCATACATGAGTTCACCTTTCAAACACTCCATTAACATGAATATACATGAATATTCAAATATGCTTGATAATGTTACCATAATCATAATATATTCATAGAAAATGCATGGTCAAGTAAATCATGACAATTATGCAAGGGAGATACCACTAAATGCGTGTATTATACTCATCATGAAATATAGATAACATAAAAGTAAACTAATAATCAAAATATTGGAAAAAAACATGATAAAAATTTACATGAAACTAAGAAAATCAACATCAAACATTTGCAAAACAAACTTTCTTCATGAAAAACTTGGTTTTTATAAAACCTTTAACAAAAATACCAAGGAACAACAAATATGGTGACTTGAGGTCATAGCTTAAGATTTGGCCATAACTTGGTTCTTACACCTTGGCACAAATCATCACCTAAGCAATGCTTAGGATCATCAAGCTCACTTAAAAGAGAAAAGAAGATGCAAAATGAAGATAAAAGATGAGAAAAAATAATGTTACGTAGAAACTTAAAGCTATCACTTTTCCTTTCTCTCTTTTTTTTTTCATTTTTTCCTTTTCTTTTCCTTTTTTTTTCTTAGCTCAAGAACTAAAGGGATCCCCTCTAATGAATGTCCTCAAGGTATTTCTAACCCTTTTTCAGTTGATCATTTCATCCTTATCGACCACAACGTGCTGCCATGTACCCTGATTAGCTCGGTTAGAATGTGCTTGACTTAAAAGGGGCCTTTAGGATATCCTTTGATCAGGATTTGGATTAGGCGTAATGTGATAAAAATAAGGGGAAGACTGTTAAACAAATCGCTCATCCAACTGGTTTTGAATAGCCATTCAAAAATGGCGAAAACATAAAGTTGCTATCAATCATTTTGACTAAAGCATGAAGAAGGCTAGTTAAAACTGTGATTCCAAATTATGAAACTTGAAGTATTCATTTTATATATTACATATAGCAGAGTTCATTTAAAAAGTGTTTGGGAGTCAGTTACACATGGGGAAGGATTAGCACCTCTATAACACCCAAGATCGGTACCATCAAGCCATAAATTATCTTAATCTTGATTTTCTTTCATTTTTAAAATAGTTTTATTTATGTGTAATCCCTTTCTTATGATGCAATTTTAAAAAATATTAAATTCGAGCTTTTCATCATAAAATAAAATTTATGTCTCTCAATGCAACCATGGAAGTAGGAGAAACATAAAGGCTTAGTAAAATAATATTTAGCTTAATTTAGAAAAAAATATTCTATGTTAAGCACTGGAGGGATATTGACATAGAACATTGCCTTAAATTTTATGAAATTTGATTTTTAAGGCGTGGATACAAAATCATCATTGAAGAAAGAAATATGTTAGTAAGACATAAAAGAACATAATAAATATTATATTAAAAAAATACGCAAATGCATAGGAAGGGGGGATAGTCATGATGTATCTTGTAATTGATCTCGGTTATTTTGGAATAATTGAATTGCCAATTTTGAGACGCAGCTGGACATAGTGGTTGCTTAAAGTGTGAAAAGAGTTTTCGATGAAAAGGTCTAGGGAAGCGAAACCTTGGATTTTTGTTGAAGTTTTTAAAAGTAGGGTTAGAGTATTCTTTCAAATGAACATGGTTGGAACATTCCTAGAAAAAAAAAAGGTTGGAGTATCCCTTTGAAAAAGTAGAGTTAGAGTATCCCTTTAAAAAGAGAAATTTTAAGTGATTTTTGGATATCAAAAATTTTTTGATATTTTTCGATGGAAATATAGAATTTAAAATTAAAACTTGATAATTTAAATAGGAAAGGGAAATTAATTTTGAAAAATGTTTGAGCCTTGATTCAAGCCTAGTGGGATCTGTATTATAACATATGACTCCATAAGGAATTTATTGGATACATTTTAAGTTATTCAAATGACTTAAAAAAATGGTTAAGGAAAATTCATTTGATTTTGTTAAGTTCAAGAACAAGGGACAACATCGCGCTACCTACTTTCTTGAATTTATTTTGGGCTTGTCTATTTGTTGGCAAATGAGATACCATTAGGAAGGTATCTCGATAAGGATTAATATAAAAATATTATAAAAATCTTAAAAAATACTTTCTAAGTGGAATTAATTTTTGAAATCAAGCCTGATTAAGTATTGACAGCACATACAAGTGACAAAAAGCAGTAGGCTTAAAAAAATCACTTTAGACTAAATCAAAATTGTTAAATCACAAACGATATCTTTTCAAAAATAAAGTTTCATGAACTTTTCGTGAAAAATATTTAAAAGAACTAGAAAAATTATGAAAAGGTTGAAATTCCCCAAACTAAATACAAACCATTGATTTAAGGGGCTCTAGATGATAAAGATTCAAACAAACTATAATTGTTGTATTCGAATAATCCAAAGGCAAACAAGGTATCATTAGAGAGGTAATTCAAATCCCGTTGAAGGAAAAATTCCATAAAATTCTATAAAAATCATTTAGGGTCTAAATATAATTTTTTAAGTTAGGATCATAGTGCTGTCAATATCAAAATAGGGTTTTATTAGGTCCAAACTTTTTTGGTCATGTGTCAAGGTGTCGAACATACAATAACAAACTAGGGTCTATGGCAGTGGAGTAACAGACTAATTAAAATCCTGAAAAGTGGGCTGTTGGACCACCCATTATCAATGTAATTAAATCATAAAGAAAGGCTCAAAACAAGACTTTAGCCAAAAATTTAAAAACATTTTTGGATTTTGTAGGGCTTAAAACATAATTTTTTGCTAAGAGGACATGAATCAAAACATTTATGCTTGATGTATTCCCAAGATTAAAGGACCAATGGATTGAAAACATTAGATCTATGGTAATCCTTATTGATTGAGGTTAGCATGGATTTAACTTGGGGTTTTTTTTTGAAAATACATTTTTTGCAAGTTTCTTCAAGGTATTTTAACAACATGTGATGAACTAAACTTAGTAGAGACATCAAACATAAGCAAACACCTAAAATAAGAAGTTATCTATTTATTTCAACAAAAGAAGCATAGTGAAAATGCATTCAAAGGCATAAAAAAGATCAAAGCATGTTAGAATAAACATTTATACGTAAAATGAACATGTAGAGATGAGAAAAACATGGCAAAAAATGCATGAATAAGGGTTGTTTTGATATCAAAATGAGAAATGGCATTTTTTATCTTTCAAACAACATCAAGGCATCAAAAAGCTTACAAAAATCCTAAGACTACCATAAGTAAGGTCGTAATAATGCATAAGGATCTTAATAACGTCATGGGAAAATAGAAGGTTCACTAAATGGTGGGAATAATGAAAAACAAAAAAAAGTGAAGAAAAGATGGAAAATATACTCAAGAAAACTTTAACTTCTAGTTTTGTCTTTGAGCAGCAAACAAAGTAACTTTGAGCTTATTTCTTTTATCCTTTTACTATGAATTAACAAGAAAGGAATGAAAAGAAAGAGCTTTTGGTTATGGTGTCTATGTAGTGAAGTTTTGAGGGTAGAGATGAGGGAAATAGGAGATTTTTGAAAGGTTGGTGGAAGAGGAGCTATAAGAATAAAGTTTTTCTAGTAAGGGTTTTTAAGGGCAGATGTAACAATAGTGAATATCCTCTTTGCTAAGTAAGAAAATTAGATTATGTAGAGATTGATTTCAACCACCCAAATGACTTAACAAAAAGGGCATATGGGATATTTGGCATATGCAACATGGTAAGTCATTATACAAGGGTGTAAGCGTTTAACATTTGATTGGTTAATCTTAGTTCTTGCAAACAAAGAAAAACATGCATGGGCTGATCAAATAAGTCATGTGACAGAATGTTTAAAAAGTTGCTAATGAATGTTTTTAAAAAAGAATGAAAAGAGCCTTAGAATCAAGTAGATTTTATCATATATAAAATGTTTACACTGTCATGCAGATCTCATGCTATTCTAAAAGTACTTTCTCTTTTACTTATTTTCTTTTTTTTTTTTGTTTCATCACATGACTAAGCATCTTGTGATTATTCTATTTCTTTCATTATTGTCTTTTTTTATGTCAAGTGATGATAGAAATTATGTAATCCAATTAATAAAAATAGAACCAGTTGAACCTTTGATTTTTGGTTCAATTGATTGAATTGGGTGGTTTAACCATGACATCATAAACTTTCTTCTTGTTGATTTGGTTATTAATTGATGCTAATTAAGTGCAAAAGTTAGTAGACTTAACAGTGGTACAGTGAAAGAATTATGCTTATTTTGTAATAGAAGAAAAAATATAGATATAACTTAAAGCCAAATAGACTTAAAGGGTCAAGATTGAAAGTTATTGTTATCTCTAGATACATAATTCTGTTTGAGTCCCTCTCGAATCAACTATGCCCAAATCGAGACTTATAATGGATCTTCTCCTCATCCTCGACCAAGTATTAGTGCTCAAGGGTCTAATTAGGAGGTTACTGATACCCAAAGACTAAATCAAATAAAGAAATTTGATTAAAAAGCAAAAATAAATCATTTTCATGCAAAGTACGTGGATTTATCCATACATAACCTTCATATATCGATACCTTGGCCTTCAAAAGTCAAATTTTCAAGGATGAAAGTTTAGGTATCAATATCTAGCTTTTAGATGTTGATACTACATAAATTTATGAAGTTTTTAGCTTTTTGGAAATGAACGTATCAATATTTCATGCATAAGTATCAATAAATTAACATTCTATAACAATACTTTATCTACTAGCATCAATACTTCTTGGCCCGAATGTATTTTCCACAGTTAGGGACTTGGTTTTTGCTAATGTTTGCATTCTTGATCACTCCAAATGACTTGGGGCAATTTCATTACCATTCAAGGTCATTTAAATAACATTTTTACATTAAAATAAATAGATTGTGAACTTTTGAAAATGTTATTTAGTCAAAACCATTGGAGCTAAATTAGGCATTCTTTAAGTGGAGTGAATTCTTTAGTCATGTTTGAAAGCCAATGGACATGTAATCTAATTATTTTCTAACCAAATGTAATAAGATGCTATTTTGAGTTTAATTTAAACATGTCTTCGTGCATGGGTAGAAGATATCGCTATTTCGAGAAGGTGGTCTTTTTTGGAGCATGCATGTGAGCTTGTCCACAAAAACCAACTAACTTCATACTTTATTTGGAAGGTCTCATCCCTTTGATCTTAACATTTAGGGGCTTTAGTTTTCCAAAAAGCAAACTTGCATAAGGTGTTAAATAGAAGGCTTGTATGCATGAGGATGGGAAAGGTGATTTTTAACCCTTTAGGATATCCAAAATAGGAGAAAAGTTGATTCTCAATAAGAAAAGCATGAAGCAAAAAAAAGAGCAAAAAAAAAAGCAAAATGAAAAAAAAAGAGAAAGGAAGAAGAGAGATTATCTTAGCTTGTTTGTAGGTAGTTTTCTCGCTTAGTTTTGTCTTTTTTCAGCATATTTCTCTTCTTATATCAGTTTGAGGATCCCAAGCCATGCTTAGCTGATGGTTTGTGTGAAGGTGTAATAACCATGATTATGGCCAAATCTTGAGCAATGATCCCCAAATGTTTTATTTTGGTTTGATTTGATGATTTTTGTTTTAAGTATTAAGCTAAATCATTTTTCTACTAGAAGACTTGTTTTTAAACATTTGGGAATACGTTTGGATAATTTTCAGTGGTTTTTGCTAAATGGTTTCCTTTGTTTTAGGATTAATTTAACCTTTTATTTGTTCATCCTTCATATTTTAGTTGCATGCTTTTTAAGCTATTTTTATGTCTTGTGTTCATAGGTTGTCTATTCTGTGTCATTCTTATAAAAGTATTATGTTTATAAGATATTTATATTTGTGCATTCATGCAAGTTCAAGTTGGTTAAGATGGTTTTTTATGCATAAAGGTCATGTATGGATATTTTATTACTTTCAGAAGAAAAAACATTTTAAATGTGCTTTTAAGGTTGGTCAGCCCTAGGGTTCTTTTTGTAATTTTCCCAAAATTTATTCATTGATATTAGGGACCATTTTACAATTTCCATACATTCCATGGTCATTTATGCTATGTGCCATATTCTAGGGACAATATACCAATTTTCATGCATTTTAGGGTTATTTAGGTTATTTTTCATTATTAAAGGATTGTTTAGCAATTTTCATGCTTCTTACAGTCATTTAGATTATTTTTCATAATCTGAAGACCATTTATCAATTTCCATGCATTTTAGGGCCATTTAGAGTATGTTACATAGTCTAAGTCATTATTTCCATCGTCTTAGGACCATATAGGTATTTTAATATCAATATATGGCCATTTAGGTTATTTTAATAAGTTTATAAGAATTCAAATTCCTTAGAAACTTGATGGTGTTTCTTATATTCAGATATGTGCATTAAGGTTATTTTAGAGAATTTTATGGGAAAAACGAGTCTCTAAGGTTGAGTGGGAACTTTGATGTATATACATGTTCATTGCAGTCATTTGGTTCATACTACATGAATACCAAACCTCTTGAGTCATGTGAGAACTTTTGGGTTGATACATATCCCTTAAGGTCATTAGGTAAAAATACCTTAAAACCAAGCCTTTAAGGTCATGTAGGAACTTTCATGCTGATAAATGTCCATTAAGGTTATTTGGCTAATATTATATTAATATTAAGTCTCTAAGGTCATGTGGGAACTTTTATATTGATACAAGTTCGTTGGGGTTATTTAGGTGATATTACATGAATACCGAGTCTCTAGAGTTATGTAGGAGCTTTCTTGTCAAAGCATGTCCTTTAGAGTTGTATGTTATATCATGCTCGAAAAATTAAGCATATATTTTTATTAATTATGATGCAAGTTTTAATTTCGAGAAAATATCCTTGAGTTAAAATGATTCATAAATGTCTTCCAATGTATGGAAGATTTCTCATCGATTATTTTAAACAAATGAATATCCTCTTTAAATGAGTAAATTAGAATTTTCTAAAAAAATAAGAACTTTCATATTCATCCTTGGTTTCCTCGAGGGGTGCAAAATATATTTTGATTTTATTAAAACCCGATTTACTTAGAATTAGAATAATAATATTAAGTTTAAATAATTTTTAAAATAGGTGAATTATAGTTAAATACCAAAGATCAAAACCAATTTAAATCGAGATTTAGGATAACACGTGTTAATAGGTACCATTTTATAGGCATTGCAAAGAAGGCATGTATCACTTTATGTGTAACTAACTCTAAAACCCTTTTCATGCAATCTTTGGTTAATACTTAGATCTTAGAATTTGTTTTCTAATGTTTTGTAACCCTCAATAGACAAATTCTAATAGGTGACCAATCTCAACTTACTAAAATTGATTCCAAGTTAATTTGCCATTTAATAATAGTAATCTAGGGAAAAGTCAGATGAATGATTCTATCTAATTTGCTAAGTCCTATCCTAATTCAAGAAAAAGAAAATTATCCATCTAAGTTTGACATGTTAGATTTGCGTTATCACATTATGATACTATTGACAAGCTAATTTATTACCAGATTTTAGGATTGCATTGGCTTCAAAAAAAATTCATAGTGTATTACAAGGATTACAGGGAAAAGCACCAAAACTGATTGGATGATGCATTTGAAATAATATGAATTTTAAAATGAAGATATGGATAACAAAGCAAGTTCTTATTTTTAAGATGAGAATAAAAACCTTAAGAGGCTTTAACATGTGTTTGGGTTTAAAATTGGTTAAAGAATTAAAAATGGGTTTTATGATTGATTTGAACTTTGATAAATGGTTTGGGCTTTAACAAATTGGGTTTAGGTTTCAAAATTGGTTTGGATTTTAAAAATGATTAATTGGGTTGAAAAAAACTAAAATAATAAAACAAGGATAATTATGCTTTTGTTGGCTTTTCACCTTCTTTGAGTTTCACTTTGTGATTTTTTCTAAGTTTTAAATGGTTCATAGAATTTTCAATTATATACATATGCTTGAACCATTAGACCAGTCAATTTTCAATTGAACTGATCAGTTTGGTCTCAATTTTTAATCTTTGACATAAACAACAAAACAAAAAGATTGGATCCAATACAAAATCATTTTTTAGATAATTGAAAATTTAATTTAAATAGTATAAAGAATGACAATAAGTCTACTGTAAGATTTAATAGCAAGATGCAAATGAAATAGTATAACCAAGAATTTTCAGCTTATCCCTAAATTTTTACAAAGAGTATTGTTTGAATACTTAATTAATGACTATATGAGAGTTAGATAAAAAATCATAGTAAATGACAATGCACAGTAAACAAGGCTTTTAGCACTCCATGAAAGGAAAAAAAGTAAAAGTGTCTTTCTTTAGGAATAAAGATTTTAATTTATTTCAATATAGGCAAAAACTATTAAAATCTATACTAATATGAGTTAACACATTATTTAAAGGAAAAAGAGTTAAAGTGTCTTTCTTGGGAATAAAGATTTTAATTTACTTTAGTATAGGCAAAAACTATTAAAATCTATACTAATATGAGTTAACACATTATTATTAAAATTGTGGCTTTTTTTATGGCCTCAAAGTCAGAAAATCTACAACTTAAATTTGAAATAAACAAATTTCTCATCATTAGTTGGTGGGCTTAATAAGATTTCCATAATGGGAATCCAGGGGCCATTATAGGCTAAATTTTCACTAATGACTTTCCAAAATTGCTTAAAAATGACCTAAATTAATTATTTTTTCATGGATGACTTTGGCATGGCAAAATGCTCCAACCTTGTATATATATCGGCTTTATGTTCAATTTATATGCACAAAAAAAGTTTCTACTCACCTAATTCAGCAAGTTTGAAAGAACATCCTAGAAAAAACATTAAGTCATGGAAAGGAATTATATGAAAAAAATGATGCTAACATTGATGATGTTGATGATGTTTATTGTAGCTCAAGGGCGACTAGTGGCTCCAGCAATAGATTTTCAACCTAATACCTCCACCAAAGAAAGTGATGAAAAGTGTAACTTGAAATGTCTTCTTAAGGATCCTGATCCTCCACTATTTCTTCTTTGTTTCAGTCTTTGCATGGTGAAATGCAAGATTAAACCAAGACAACTTGTTTACAATTGTACCAGTGCTTGTGCTAAGTCTGCCATCAATTCCGATCCTAGTGCTGGTATATAACTTTTATTTATTTCTTTTTTATTAATTTTCACAAAGATAAAGCTTCAAAATATTCTATGTTACATAGACTTAAGCTCCAAAATCAAGTATGAGAAATTAAGACAAAATGAAAATTTTACATCAATAAAATCATGCAAAAAGTGGATTAGATGCAAGCAAAGTCTAAAATGTCTTTGATTGTCTTATATATATAAATCTATATCATAGTCGAAAAAGATATTATCATTTTAATTTTTGTATGTATAGAAAAAAACTTTTATTTAATTGGTGGGATAAAATAATTTGGTTACCCAATTATAAAATAACAATTTAATGTATATAAGTATCGTTAGTAAATAGTGACTTGATAACATGATTGTTCCTAATATTGTAGGTCAAGAAACGGTGCGACGTTACGTATATAAGTGTTATGGGATCTGCAAGAACAAAATGTAAACTTTCGCTCTTTATTCCATGTGATAACAAATCCTTAAATAAAGTTCCATCATATCTATTTTTTAATCTTGCATATTTCTATAATAATAGCAAGGCTAAGAGATGATGGTTTGGAGGTTGTACTAAAAAATATTAGTCAATATTAAATAATTATTGCAGTTTTAATAAATTCTAAAAATTGCTATTTTAACAAAAAAATATATGTATTTTTTCTTAACTTTCATTAACCAAATATGTCAATCCATTAATTTTTTTTTTATTTTTTAATACAAGTAACAAAGAAGTCTGTTATAAATTTATAAAAACAAAATAAAAAAATTCAAGGATATACAACAACAAGGTGCACATACTCTAAAATAAATAATAACTACGTTAATTTCTCAAATTTAAAATTTTCAACTTATAATCTTAAACAAATATAAACAAAGTTCCATATATAAAGAAAGTTGAATATATTATTTCATATATATAAATAAATTAGCAAAAATGTATAATTTATTGTTAGCATAAGAAAGAAAACTAAAGAAACAATAGATAAAACAAGTTGGTTTAGATGGAGTCCTTTGTACTAATATACTGCCTCAAGATATTAAAAAAGCTAGCAAAGCATTTTGGCTCATGTGTTTTTACCATAAGATGCGAGGTTTTACTATGATGCAAATGGTAATTGAAGCATTGATCCTACTTCAACCTAACCAAATAGACCTGTAATTAGTATCGTGTATGAAATAGAACATAGTTAGGCCTGGATCTAAACCTGGTAATTCGTAAATTCATGTCATATCGTGTATTTTATCTTGTCATAATCGCATTCAAGATATTTTGTATTTATATAAATTTTGATGATTTAATAATTTATACTATGTAAATTTTAGATATGTGTTTGTGTCACATTTTTATTACTTTATATCGTTCCAAATTACCAGGTCTATATTGATCATGGTAGGGATTAACATGCAATCACGTATCCAATAGCTCCACTTAGGACTATTAAAATGAACATAGGCGAAGATGACCTAAGGCTAAATGCTAAGGCCTAAATTAGTGCCCCTCTCTAGGTAATAGGCTATTAGCCCAATTTTCAGGCCTTTTAATTTATAACCAATTAGATTAAAATGCCCAAGTTAAAATAATAAAAAATTATTATTTCTAATTTTATTTAGTTTTTAGTGATTTTTTGGTTTTCAATTTTTATCAAGTTCTTAGCACTTCTCTATGTCTAGTTTATTTGTATATTGTTGAATTGTCGATCTTATCAGCTCCTGATTAGACTCGTTGTACTAGTTCGGTCCCCTTTTCTATTATTGATTTTGAGAGGCATAATAGGAATGATCCTGATAGTGAAATCCTGGATATAAGGAATTTGATGCAATTTATATCAATACTATTATAAAAGTTCTAGGTTAGAGTCACGAGTTAAGTAACATCAACTTAGTTAGAGAATTGACCAAAAAACTAAATAAAAATATTTTCATGCATTCAAAAGTAAAGTTATTTGAGTTTTTTTACTTTGATTAACTATTCATTAAAAAAAAAACCCAACTTTTCACTTAAAAAAACATAGTTTACTATTACTGACCTAGGCTGTTACAGTTGCGTACAAGCCAATTAAGGTCTATTACGGGTTGATTCTAGTTAAATAATTAGGTTATTAAGTGAATGCATAGAATGTTTAAAAGGTTCTTAATGAAAGTTACGTTTAAGCAAGAATAAAAAGAGCATAAGAATCAAGGAGAGTTTGTTATATATAAACATTTTGTACAATCATGGAGATCTTATGCTAGAATCTAAAAGTACTTTCTCTTTCACTTTTTTTCTTCTTTTTTTTTTATCACATGACTTAGCATCTTGCAATCCCTCTATTTCTTCCATTATTTGCATCAAGCAATGATAGACAAATAAAAAAAATAAAACCTTTGATTTTCAATTCCGTCTGTTGAACTAAGTAGTTCAAGCATGATAAGATATAAAAAATTAAATGAAAAATCATAAACTTTCTTATTATTGGTTTGGTTATTAATTGTTGCCAATTAAGTGAAAAAGTTAGCAAAACTAGTTGTGTTACAATGAAGGAATAGTGCTTCTTTTAAAGAAAAAGAAGAAAATATAGGAATAATATAAAGTCAAATAGAGTTACAAAGTTAGGATTTAAAGCTACTGGTATTGGCAAGCCAATTTGTTGTAGGATTTTAAGGTTGCATCAGCCGAAGAAATTCTTAGTCTATTACATGGAATTATAGCGAAAGGCACCAAAATTGCATTTGAAAAAATATGGATTGTAAACAAAGACTTGGGTAGCAAAGTTCTTAGTGCTTCAACTTTGGTTTGCTTAAGAAATGGCTGCCTACTATGAATGGAATTTTGTTATTTTTAAGGTGAGAAGGAAACCTAAGAGCCTTTAGTATGGTTTGGGTTTAAAATTAGCTAAATAAAAGTAACTAAATATGGGTTTAAAAATGGTTTGGACTTTGATAAATGGTTTGGCTTTAACATTAATTTTTGGTTACAAAATTGGCTTAGATTTTAATAACTTGGTCAACTCAATTAAAAAGAAAACAAAGGTTAATTCCAATTCTATTGGTTTTTTAACCAATTTTCTTTTTTATTTCACTTTGCATTTTTTTTTGTTGGTTCCTAGAAATTTTGATTATGTACATATGGTTCAATTGCCAGACCAATTGATAGCCTGTTGAACCCATCAATTTAGTCTGATTTTTTTAATCCTTGATGTAAGCAATGAAATAAAAATGATTGGATACTACATAATGTCATTTTTTTACATAATAGGAATATTTTGTTTAAATAATACAAAAAAGCACAGTGAGTCTACTATTTATAGCCAATAATTATCAACTTATACCTATGTTCTTACAAAAAGTATTGTTTGGATACTTAATTAATGACTATATGAGAATTAGATAAAAAATGTGACTGTGTAAATGATAATACATAGTTGAGATGAATTTGAAAACCCAAGGCACTAGATTTATAGTCGTTGGCTTGACTATCTTCAATGTTATTTTCGGTAGGCTAAATTGCTATAAGACCTTTGACGACTAAACTTACATGCCTAGAGATTTTGAAATGTTGCCCTTTCAACTCAAACTTCCTAGGATATTTTATGTCAGCAATTGACCATCCTAATGCCTTTTTATCTTATTTCAAGTATGTCAGTGAAGGCTTATGCTCAAATGATAGTGGTTTTTGAATGAGAGGCTTTAAAGATGATATTGCGCTAGTTGAAACTCTAATGGTTTGACATAAAGAGTGAAACTAATGGAATGTGATTGTGCCTCTAACAACTTTGAACACCCAATAAAGTCTATGTCATCCTACTCAAAAGTTGAAATCAAAGATGCCTTGAATGGATTGGTGGAATAACTCTCTATGAACATCTCATTGGATGCACTCTCTACAATATTAAGAGCACAATACTCATCATATTCTTTAGGAAATGATGATAGTGGTTGGACTAGTTCTTTTTGTAGACACCTCATTTTGTCCAGGCTAACTTTTGGCATCCTAAGACTTAACTGAAAGATGATAGAATTAGAAAATAATAAAATGAACTAAGGACGATTGTCAGGTGCCATGTCAACAGGCACTATTAGCCAACATGGTGCTGGGAGGAAATTTTTGTTTAGGAAAGTCATAAATGCTTATAGATCATATTAAAGAAAATGTAAAAATAAGGCATCAAAGGTCACTATTTAAGGTGCCATCAAAGTCATTCAGATGAGTACATAGGTCAATTTCTCACTATTTGTGACCAAGATGAGGTATTCAAAGAGCTAAAGGTACATGCAAGTTGTTTTGGTGCATAACTATTGATGCAAGGCCTTTACATCACCAAAAATTTGAATTTTCACATGTAGTATCGATACAAGAGTGTTTGGTATCGGTGCCTCGCATGTTTTTATTGATACAGACCTTGGCAGTAGCTAAAGCTGTGATTTTTGGCAAAATGTATCGATACACAAGAATGAATATCGATACAACATGAAGTATCGATATAGGCCTCTAAGTCTCAAAACTGGGAACAATTTTTTGCTCTTAGTATTGATAAACACCTTATTGTATCGATACCCATGCGTCAAAGTTGCTTGTGTATCGATACAAGATGTTTTGCATCGATACACTAAGGCATTTTTGCACAGTTCGAGCCACTTTTTAGCCTTCGAAAATCTGATTCAAACATGATTTTTGCACCAAAAATCATCATAATTCATAGAAGGCCTTAGTTATGGGCTCGTGATTGGATTTGAAATTTTTAAAGCCTAAATAGCCAATGACAATGGACTTTCTCATAAAATATATGTTTTGTCAAAGGGCATCCTTAACTTTTCTCTAGTTGCAAGTTATTTTAACCTGTTCTATGCCACCATTCTACATGTTAGGACTAATAAAAATGAGATTAGCTAAGCATAGTACCTAGAATTATCCTTTAGTACACGCATGAAAGATCAAAGATGCCTCTGCTTTGTCTCCTAAAAGCATTGACTGAGCATTGAATTTAAAGAGGGACCAAAGCTAGCTCAGCAAAGGGACTCTCTTTCAGCCACCTCTAAAATATCCTTCAGCAATCTCTAGCCCCAAATCTCTTTCAAAAGCACTATTCCATTTACCTCTATACTTTATTCTCGTAGTTCCCCAAATCACCACTGGGAAACCTCTAAAAACTCAACATTTCACACACTTTCATCCTTGAAACACTTCACCATCAACAACATTGCCATAAAGTTTCTTCCTTTCATCTTTTTCTTGATAAATAATAGCAAAGTGAGGGAAGGAATTGAGCTTAAAGTCACTACTTTAATTGTAAATGAAAGTTCAAGCTTTTTCAGGTATATTTTCTCTACTCTGTTCCATGTATTTTCTTTTTTTTTTATCATCTCCATCATTTTAGTAGGCCTTTCACGGTTCCACGATCACCCTAGGACCTTTATGCATTATTGTTGCCTTGGTTTGGTAGTCTTACGATCTTGATGATCCATTAGATACCTTGATGTCATTTGGATATGTAAACATGCCATGCTTTATTTTCATAATTATAACAGCCTCTATTCATGAATTTCTTGCCACGTTCCTTTCATATTCACATATTTGTCTCATATTTAAATGTTCAACTTAACACGTCTTATGTATGTTCGTGTATTTTCTTGCATTTTGATAGGTTTCAGGAAGTAAAAATACTTTTTTAAAGGTTCTAGCAAACTTTTTCAAATATGTTTCTTCTTGTCATAGTCTTACATTTTGTCACCTTTTCCATTGTCAAAATATCACTTTTGCGTGCTTGAATGTGTTGTTCATGTTCATTGTTATGAGTGTTGCCTTTTATTCATGACTTGTTTGTCAAGATTCTTGCTTGCTTGCTTAAATATGATTTTCAGGGAAAAAAATCCCTAAGTTAAGTTCATGCTACCTCCAATAGATAAAGAATAACATGGACTTAAAGTTTTCATAAAATTAGTCTTCCAACCTTGGGGGTAAACTAAATACTTCATACTTGGATTCAAGAAAGCAAGTTCAAAGATGCTATTTTTTAAATAAAAATGACCTTTTTAGTTGATAGATATATCGAGCCTTGATCTCAAGTCTAATACCCTCTTTAATGACATGGTAATTGGTTGTTTCTTCATCCCAAACTACTTCGAGATTGTGGAATGAATTCATGATGCCCATATTACTTGTTCCTTTTGACCACAGATGTTCAGACATCCTAGACTCAAGTCAATCCTTAAAAATATCGAAATACTGACTAACTCCCCTATTTTGCTTTTTACAGTACTATAGTCCAAATTTGAAAAATCATTTTTGAACCACAAATGGCTTTTCTAGAATTTTTGATTTCTTCCCTTAAAGGGCATCAAAATACATTCCCAACTATGTTTTGTTCATCCTTCAATCACTCTAAATGAGGGAGTTATGATTTTTTGAACCTTTGCTGTCTGGAACACTTGGGACTAGCATGCTATATTTTGTTTAGGCCATTTTGACTTGTCAGATGACTTTTCTAAAATTTTTAAATATTTTTCTATAAGGTTTATGAAATTCCCTTTTCAAAAAGGTATTTTTTACATTTTAATGATCTCGGATAAGCCTAAAACAATTTTTCAAAATACATCATGCCCTTTCCCTTGCACATGTTGCTAGTGTTGAAATAGTCCTAACTCTAAAAATTAATGCTGCCTAGTAGGTGATTCTTTAAGATTTGTAAAATTTTTTTATATTTGTCCTCATCAAATTACCTTTCCAAAAATACCTCATTTACCTAATGAAGCCTTCAGATGCGTTCGAAATAAATTTGGGAAAAGAGACACGCGATGCTGTCTCTTATTTTTAGCCCAATTTTTGAAATGCCCTTTTAGAGATGTTCGAATGCCTTGGAGTGCATCTGATTCCTGCTATACAAAACCTTTAGGCTCGGATCAAGGCTTAAGATAAAAATATATTTTATACAAATCTTTATTTTCCTATTTTCAAAATTTTTTAAAAGAAAACCTTTCTTTTAAAACTTAAAAAAACTTTCATCTTTGGGGATACTCCAACCCTTTTACTGTGAGGGGATACTCCAATCCCATTTTTCACTAAAAAACTTAAATTTTCTCTATTGGATTTATACAAGATTCCTAATTATTTTCTTAAATCATCAAAACAAAGTTTCATTTTTGGGGATACTGCAATCCCACTGCTCCGATGGGGTACTGTAACCTTTTTTTTATAAAAAACTCAAAATTTCTCTTCATTCATAATTATTTTCATAAATTTATCTTTAGGGATGCTCTAACCTCACATCTCCAAGGGGATACTCCAACCTCATTTTTACTTCAAAAAATCTTAAAATTTTCTCTCTTTTTGATGGCTCAGATTACTTTGATTAAAATCTTTTTTATCTCATAAATTACCATCGAATCCAAACCTATCTCTAAATTATCATCCTAGTTATTTTTCAATAATCAAAGACAACTATGAGATACATTCTGATCGTCCCTCCTTTTTACGCTATTTTTTTATGATGTTGTTATATTCTTTTTTGTCTTGCTAACACATTTTCTTCTTGTAGTGAGTATGGTGCATTCATATTTAAAATTTGTTTTCAAAATATATTATAAGGCAATGTTCCATGTTGGTATCTCTCGAGTGTCTAATATGAAATATCCAAGTTTTCAAAATTTAATCCAAAAACTGTTTTCATAAAAATTCCTATGCTCTTTATACCTCCGCGGCGCATAAGTGATATAAATTTTCTTTCACAACCTGGATTTAAATTTTCCATCGAAACTTCATGCATAAAAATTGGATTATATCTAAATAATGATCAAATAGAATTGACTAAGTTGACACGAATGCGAGACATAGTTAGCAGGTATTGATTTCGGGCATTGTGGGGTTGCTAATCCTTCTTTATGTGGAACCAACTCTCGAACCCAACTAATGAATGTCTAGACTTTGTAGACCTTGAAATCAATGTTTCAAGTTTCGTAACTTGGAATATCGTTTTCAATAGGCATCTGATCATGTCTAGCCTAAAATGATCAGTGGCGACTATAAGTTTATGGCCACTTTATGGTGGCCATCCAAGATAGTTAGATGACTGATTCGCCCAATGGTCTTTTTCCCGTTCATATTAATCCAAATCTCTATCATGGAATAACTCAAAGGCTCGGCCACTACCACTATCGTACATTTATAAGTCGCACGTGCTAAGCCCTTCAGATTGTTTGATGTTTTAAAGGTGGGCACGTGGCAACAGCTTGGCTACTCCATTGGAGAATAGATTAGGGAGTTAAGCCTACGACTATCTATATCTCTCTCGATTATTAGTTTTTTCAATTCCCTCATAATTTGGTTATGATCCCCTTTCATCTTTGTCCACTAACTTTTTATCTTTTATGGTTTTCGCCCTATGATTATTAGGGACTATTTCATTCTCGAATAAATATCGACTTGAATAAGTATAGTAATATGAGAGTAAAACAAAACGTTTGATTGTTTCCTCGACATACACTATGTACTTGCATTTGCACTAGATTCTAACCAAACACCATGGTGAGGTTAATATCCTAATTGTTAGGAGGAAGTAAGCCGTCCGCCTTCATGAGTAACCCTTCGGATAAGCATGGCAAGACCTTTCAGGGTGTAAATTACCTATGTCTCTCATGAGTAGCTCCATATTTGCATAGGGAAATACATCCACCGAATCAGACTCGTTTTGCTAAACCTACAATAGGCCTTGGATCAAGGTGCCTTGACTGTCTTTATCAGATGGAGAAATGATTCAAATACTGAAAAGGCCTTAACATAAACATATATAGTGAACCCTACTAGTTAAACCATGTCAAACTATATTGCTACGAAAATAACTTGAAGAATAGGATCACTTGAGGAAATACTTTTTACCTTTTCTCCTATATACCATGGTTATATGGCCGATGATGGGTGAACATTATCGCATGTATCTGTCATTTTTATTTTCATGATCATTTCTTTAGGATAAGTTGATACATTGATCATAAATCCCCTTTAATAAGTGGTTGATGACAAGCAAATGCCATTACTTGTAATGCCATCTTAAAATAGTTATGTCTAACCAAAATAAGCTATTATGCTCTCTGAATGATGGTTTAACATGCGCTCCAAACTCGTCACTTAAATGGTCAGTCTTAATCCTCGTTAGGTATCGTATTACCTTATTAAAAGGTAATTTTTAATATAGACACATTGTTATGCTGCCTATTCAATGTCTCAACATTCACGATCATCATGTCTGCCCCTAGGCTTCATCATACCTCTTATCATCGACGCAAATTTTGTGATGCAATTTTATCATAATTCTTTCATTCCTTTATCCTTGTGCCTATTGTTTCGTATGGTTAGTAACTCATTTCCCTTTTTTCTTTTCTTTTTCATGCATGCATCATTTTATGTAATCATTATCATCATAGGACAATTAGCCAGTGGTTCAGTGTTCATCAAGATGTGTCTATCATGGAGCAATAGTCCACTTCAGATCTGAAGCCTTTTGAGGAAGTCTGAGCATGATTAGAGCATTAGCAATGTGAAGATAGGGATGTCTTAAAACCCAGGTATATTTCAAGAATGCATGAAAGGATCAAGATAGGGTATCATCAAATGATTAGCAAGATCTGAAGCATATATAGACCAGTTAGGACAATACCGAAAGAAAATTATTCACTAAGAGATACAAAGACATTACTCTTTTATTCCAGGTTTATTTGGATGTCGACCAATTACAAGTAACATCTTAGTTTTGGAACCCAGCATACTGATGTTTCACATTCAATCATGAAGATTTGGTTCCCATAGAAGATGAATACACTTCATTACTCAATATTGAAAAAGCAAAGACTGATAGAATATACTGCAAGGCTTTACAATCCCCAACCTTCAAAAAGAGATTAGCCCAGATTCTCGGTGCACTGGAGGCTTGGATTGAGAAAGTCATATTAAGATGAAAAGGAACAATAAGTGTATCTCATTGGTTAACTTAAAGGAAACAATGGAAAATACTATTGACCACCGAAAGATTCAAGCTATCTATGCTTTAGCAATATATAGTTAGTCATATTTCCAAAAATGTTAGGCTATGTTGGAGCTACAGTAGTAGAGCTATTTTCTCGATTATGTTGCAACATCAATCTTGCATTGGCTATCATTACTGAAACTATCTGAGCTCTTAGTTTTTGCAAAAAAATTGGTACAAGTCACTTCATCAGGTGTGCGCTACCTTTTTACATCTGGTTGTTAGTCACTAGTGTCCTAAAGAAAAAAAGAGATCATACAACCTTTTATCTAACTTTAGCCTTATCTCCAAGGTCCTCAAGAAAGACTAGCATCAGGACAAGCCTAAAAAGTAATGGGTCCAAAAACTCCAAAACCTTAGTGGAGTAGAGGTGACTTGGATAGCCTTTTGGTTCTCACTACAAGCAATCATATAGTGGTGCAAAGAGTACAGTTATGTGTCACTCATGAGATTATGGGGAAGCACTAGCTATGTATTCATTCTGGTCCTTCGGCAATTCCAATGCCAACAATTGTCGCTTTTGTCCAGGACCTAGAGTTATGGGATTTTGACTATGGTGAACTTGATTTCAAGTTAAAAGGTCAGATAGCCTTTCATGCATGGCAATAAACTTGTTGTATGGAAATGTATTGGAAAGGAAGTAATACAACCCAAGATTTGATAAGTGAAGGACTTGTCACATTCATAACTCCTTATCTTTGTCTACTGTTGGAATATCGCAAGCTACAGTTAAGAGATTCCCTTTTGAAAGGTAATTACTTAGGCGAGAGTTTGAATAAGAAAAGCCAACCTTCACCAAGGAAATTACTTGCTTAAAAGAAGAAAATAGTTAATTAGAAATGGACCTCTACCTTTGAGATAGTGAGGTGAACCAGGATATCAAAGAAAAAAACTATCTCAAGGAAGATCTTAAGAGTTTGAGGAAATATTAGATGGCACTCAATAAAGCAAGCAAGTCTTGACACCTTAGAAAGTCATCGTTGAGTAGGAAGAAGAAATTAATACCCTCAGGAAAAAACTGCAATGTAAAGAAGAGGTTAGGGCCAATAGGGAAAAGTTTATTAGAACTCGTGCTCTTGGATTAACCTATCAGAGGAAGAATGGATGACAAAAAGCTTGAGTTTAGGATTTAAAGGTAAACCATGTCGAGAATACGATTTTTGACACTTAGAATCTAAGATCTAGAGCATTCTCTACAAGCTTGCCAAGACTAAATCAGTGAACCAGCAAGAGCCTTCAAATAGCAAGAGCAAGAGTGGTTGCAGACGATTGATCAGACATGCCAAAACCATCAAGATCACTACCACCATTTCACTCAGCAAATTTAGGCAGCCCAATTGGAAGCTAAACACATGATGGATGTGGCACGATCCTGGACACGTAATATTCAGCCTATTGGAGCCCATGAACAAGAATTATTGTATTTCTTGGAATTGATCAAGTAATGTAAACGTGTCAGGCATTTCCAAATGCAATCAGGATATTTTGTTGCTTTACTGCCCCTTTATCCAATTGTCCCCTTTGTATTTGCATTACTAACCCAATTCTTTTGTTGTTTTATTCATTCATGTTAATTTATCTTCATGATCACATGCTCACTTTCATCGCATCAAAGATGCTCATAACATAAAAGTCAAATCCTGTAATAATTTAAAATAAAGATGCTCTAAAACATGAAACCTTTAGTTTATCATCGGTATAACACTTATAATCATCAAAAAGTGATGGAAAATGATCACTAATCCTACGTTGAGAGACTTGAACTCATTATAGTGAGTCTTAAGAGCAATCACTTCACAGGAATGAAGAACTCCAAGCTTAATCATTGAATTAACTAAGCAATTGTTTAAAGCTTTGAAGGAAAAAAAGGTAAATAAGTACAAGTGATGTGAGAAAGGAATCGACCGATTGCAAAAGCAACTTAAATGGTGGTACTGAAGCTACCAATGCTCAAGATAGGGCATTGCATAGACAACATCCTCTGACATCAAATATCCCATCAACTTAGCCATTCATTTACATCAACCCTAAAGTAGCATTCCACCTAGTCCAAGGATTTCAAGGAGTGGCTCTTCACTAGCAAGGCTTATAGTCTCAGATCTCGATAAGCAAATGGAATAAGAAAAAGGAAAAGGGTCCTTAGAAAATGATGAAGACTTAAAAAAGTATTAGCCACTAGAGAAACATCTTTGAACTGCTGAAGGAAGTGACAAATTTAGGATCAAATGATAAAGACTTAAAAAAGTATTAGCCACTAGAAAAGCATCTTCGAGCTGTTGAAGGAAGTGAGAAATTTAGGATTATAGGCACAAAATAATTTAGGCTAGTTTTGGGTCTCGTTGTCCTGCCTAAGTTTAAATGTCTAATTTTGGGAAATACAATAGGACTACTGACCTCACTATCTACCTTCGCATGTACTGTTGTAAAATGGCTGGGTATAAAGAGAATGAGAAACTACTGATTCATTGCTTTCAAGACAGTCTGATTGGGTTAGCTATCCAATGGTTCATACGGCTTAATCCCATGAGAATTTAGACGTGGGTGGATCTAGCTCACGTTTTTCTTGACCAATATAAGCATGTATCCGATTAGGCTTTGGATTGCCTCTCCCCTATGAACATGGACAAGATAGCTTTGGAGACTTTAGGCAATCTACTCAAAGGTAGAGAGAGGAGGTAACTCAAGTGCAACCTCTTTTGATTAAAAAAGAAATGACGATCATGTTTGTTAGCACCTTGTGAGCCTCCTACTATGAAAGGTTGGCAGAAAATGCCATAGAAAATTCATTGATATGGTTATATCGAGTGAAATGATCAATAACGCAATCAAAAATGGCAAGATATCTATTGCAAAATTATCCAGGTTAGTCAAAAAAGTACATAAATAAGGGTAAAGAGAATAAGGTGAATACTGTTAGTGAAAGTCATGCCAGGTTTAATCAAAATTTGCATCCAACACAGGTTGTGTACCTCTAAAACATGTTAGATCTAGGTTTTAACCCTTACCCACCAACGCCATAATCAGTTTATGCCGTTAGGCTCGCTCCAACAATAAGCTTTACACCAAATCTTGTTCAAAACATGGCCCAAAGCGCATAACCTTGCAACATGAATAATGTAAGAGCTCTAAACAATTAACAAGCACCCCAAGAAAAGGGGCATTTTGAGCCATTACCATACTCTTATAATGAGATCTATTCTTGTCTATTGGCAGGTCAACTAGTGGCCCTAGTTTTCACAAACTCATGATCACCACATACCCAGATAGTACGGTAAAAATGCCTATTGTGAGTACTATGCCAAAGCACAAGGTCTTTCTATTAAGAATTGCACTTTATTTAAGAGAAAGATGTAGGGTTTACAAGAAAAATGTGTGATTAGGGTCGAACAAGGGCCTAAACTAAATGTTAGAGCCAATCTGCTTCCTAACAGTGCCAAATCAAAAATAAATGCGATAATTGATGAAAAAAGTTATTGGATCAAAAAAAGCATTAGAGAAGTCAAAACACCAATGAGCAAGGTCTAGCGAGCATTTGTAAGGTTTGAAATAATCTCAGACATCAAAAACAAAAAAAAATTATTAGGCCATCTTATTGCCATTGTAGTCAAAGGCATGATTTTCAACGTTGCCCATTATTTTTAAAAATGGTCGAAGGGATAACAGACTAGTTTAAGATTGAGTTCTACAAGGAATGGGATAAACACATCAGTCTGTCTATTAAGCCACAAATAAGGAGAGAACTACTGGTGAGTGTATCTCGAATTGCCTTTCTTTCATGTACATAGAAAATAAAGCTAATAAAAGCTTCAGGTAGTATACTTTGAGATGGATGAAAGAAGCTATCCAGATTTATCCTTATTGATAGAAAAAAATGATTGTCAGATTCATTGGCATATTACAAGCTTCTTATTACTAGAAGGTACTAAAAAGCTTCCCAAGGAGTTTCGCAAACATAGTTATATTGTGTAGAATGATCAATGAGGTCATAAAAAGTGAATCAGGTAAAAGAGATATCTATAAAGGCAAAGAGAAAAATAAAATAAAGGCTAGTCAACAACCAAAATCTAACATTGAAGCTAGTACATCTTAAGCTCATTAAAAATCATCCAAGAGAGGTATCTAAACTCACTTTCTTTTAGTCCTCAAAGAATATGATGCTTATCTGCCTTAGTCCTTAAAGAGTGGGATGATTTTCTTTTCCTACATCAGCCCACAAAGAGCTAGATGCCTATCAAGTCAAAACCTACATAAGCTAGTGGCACTTGTCTAAAGGGTTAAACCCTAGAAACAAACTACCCAATCCACAAAGAGCTAGATGTCTATCGAGTTAAAGCCCATACAAGCTGGTGTTGCTTATTTAAGGTGTCAAACCCAAGAAACAACCTACCTTAATCCATAAAGAGCTAGATGCCTATCAAAGCCAACACAAGCAGGTGGCACTTGTTTAAGGGGTCAAACCCAAGAAATGACTCATTTTGAAAAAAACTTAAAAAGCCTCAGGAAGTATCTCTGACCTTATAAGCTCATTGAAAATTATCCAAGAGAGGTGTCTAAACTAACTTTCTTTTAGTCCCCAAAGAATATGATGCTAATCTACCTTAGTCCTTAAAGAGTGGGATAATTTTCCTTTCCTACATCAGCCCACAAAGAGCTGATGCCTATCGAGTCAATGCCCACACAAGTTAATGGCACTTGTTTGGGGGGTCAAACCCTAAAAATAACCTACCTAGTCTGTAAAAAGCTAGACGCCTATCGAGTTAAAGCCCATACAAGCTGATGGTGCTTGTTTAAGGTGTCAAACCCTGGAAATGACCTACCTTAATCCACAAAGAGCTGGATGCCTATCAAAGCCCATACAAGCTTATGGTGTCTGTTTAAGATGTCAAACCCTGGAAATGACCTGCCTTAATCCGCAAAGAACTGGATGCCTATCAAAGCCTATACAAGCTGATGGCACCTATTTAAGGGGTCAAACCCAAAAAATGACCCACTTCAATCCAGAAATAGCTAAATGCTTATCAAGTTAAAGCCCACATAGTTGGTGGCACTTGTTTAGGGAGCCAAACTCATGAAACAACCTACATTAGTCCAAAAAAAGCTGAATGCCTATTAAGTCAAAGCCTACACAAGCTATTAGCACCTATTTAAGGAGTTAAACCCATGAAATAACTTACCTCAGTCCATAAAAAGCTAGACATCTATTGAGTCAAAGCCTACATAAGCTGGTGGCGCTTATTTGGAGGTTAAACCTAGGAAATAACCTACCTCAGTCCATAAAGGGCTTGATGACTATTAACTCAAAGCCCATACAAGCTAGTGGCACCTAGTTGAGGGGTCAAACTAGGAAACAATTAACCTCAGTCCACAAAAAGCCAAACACTTATCGAGTCAAAGCCCATATAAGTTGGTGGCACTTGTCGGGGGGTCAAACCCAAGATACAACTTACCTCAGTCCATAGAGAGCTAGAGCCTATCAAGTCAAAGTCCACATAAGTTAGTGGCACTTGTTTGGGGGATCAAACTTAAGAAATAACCTAGTAGGTGTCGCAACGTACCCCGAGGTGGATCCTTGCGGATCTATGAGTGCGCACGACTTAAAATATTTTTTCGACTTGGAAGTGTCTTCTTGATTAAGACTATTCTTCAGTGTTGTGATGAGAATGAGAAAGTACAGATTCTCGACTTATAACACAGTGAGAGGGACTATAAGATGAATCACTCATCTTATTGGTCTCGTATGACCATCACGAAATGGTCAATGCTTAGAGTCGCAATCGATCATTTAAGGCTAGGCATGATCGGATACTTATTAGAACCTATGTTTTGAGTTACAAAACTCAAAACATTGATCCCGTGGTCTACGTAATGCAAAGATTTATCGTTTGGGTTCGGGAGTTGGTTACGCGCGATGAGGTACGAACCTCTTCGCAATGGCCGAAATCAGTACCTTACTAATTATGTCTTATCTCAGTTTTGATTCTTTCGATCTTAACTTGTCACTATTTCGATATGACCTTCTTTGAATCGTGAGTCTTATAGAAATGATCCAGGTTTTGATAAAAAGATTCAATCTCATATACGCCCCGGAGAGATAGGGAATATAGAGATTTTCGATAAAAATGACCTCTGGATTTTACTTTGAAAATGGAATGTTCCA
>JAQSVH010195609.1:5530-16979 GCA_029448705.1 Adansonia digitata | reverse complement strand
TGCTTAAGAATTTATTTACTTATTAATTTATTTTTTTCATTTAATGATTCATCTTATTAAATTAAAAAATAACATTAATTATCTATTTGTCGCTTTTAATATCATCGTCTAAATTAATATCTGGTTAACATTTTTCATAAAATTATAATAGATTTGATTGAAAAATCATAATTATCGGTTGATAAGCTCTGAGAGTGATTGATGAGTACAGTATGTCAAGATAAGCGTTTTCCAACGTACACGTGGCATTCAATTCCTCCGTTTTTTTTCTTCATAAATTTAGAGGCAAAGAGGAAAAAAAATATATATATAAGGAGCTGCTCAGTTTCAGTTTCATCATCCCCCCTACCTTCTCTCGGTGTCCCTCGAAAACGATACTAATAAAACAAAACAAGCTCATTGATTCATTCATCTCTGAAGCTGACCAGAAGAAAAAAGATCATCCTTTGCTTCTGCAATTGTAGAAGAAAAACATGGCTGCTTGTTGCAATTCAATGAGATTGGATGGTTTCTTCTCTTCTGCTTTCAGATCATCAAAACGATCATCAAATGCCATTCCGTTCCCTTCTTCTTCTTTCTATGCCCATCGTTTCCCTCTTAGAAAGAATTCGTTTTCAGTATCACAGTCTCCTTTCACCATCAAAGCTTCCTCGTCTTCTTCTTCTTCTTCTTCGTCCACGACCATTGCTGAGCCTGAAGGCATCAAGGTTGCATTTTTTTCATCACTTTTCTTTTTTCCTTTTAAATATTGTTGTAGTTTAAATAGGGCTTTGGGTTTTCCTTATTTGAATGTACAGATAAATTCAGTTCCCACTAAGCCGATTGAAGGGCAGAAGACTGGGACAAGTGGGCTTCGGAAGAAGGTGCATTTTTATTCTTTTTCTCTGCTATTATTATTTTTACTTTGCTTCTAAATGTTGTTGTTCTTTTTTTTTTTTTTTTAATTTCATTGCTTAAGGGAAGATAAGAACAGGGAGTAGAATTTTGGTTGTTTTTCCACTTTCTTTTTTTGGATAAACATTGGATCATTTGTTTTAAAATGGGTTTGGACTACGGATCCAATTATTTAACGTCAAACTTCATAGAGTTCTTTGCTTTTTGGTTTTATTTAATACAATTTCATTTGTTGCAGGTTAAAGTTTTCATGCAGGAGAACTACCTTTCAAATTGGATCCAGGTTTGAATTTTTGAAACTTTGTTTTATTTGTTTTAGTGCTTACTTGCATTGACGGATCGGAACTCATGTGTCTGCAGGCGTTGTTTAATTCATTGCCACCCGAGGATTACAGGAATGGAGTGTTGGTCTTAGGAGGTGATGGACGATACTTTAACCGTGAAGCTGCGCAGGTCATTTTCTGAGCTGCTACTCTATTAACAGTGAATTGTCTGCGTGAATTTGGTTTATGTTATTTTGCCATATCAAACCTGAAATTTCCTGTTCATATAGCAAAGAGGACTAAGAACAGAAAAGGAACCCCAAAAAAAAAAAAATCCATGTTCATTTATTTACTAGAAAACGTCAATTTCTTGACAGCTTTCTAGGAATATTTGAATTTGATTTGCAGATAATTATCAAAATTGCTGCTGGGAATGGTGTCGGCAAAATTTTGGTTGGCAGGTCAGTGTTATTCATTTGCATATGTTCATTACTTTTGTCACCATTGTTTGGGGGAAGAATGATTATTGAAACTTGAAGTATTGCTGATCTTGTTATCTCAGCTTTTATGGTTTAGTTATTAATGCATTTGTAAACTAATTTTCATCATCAGATAACTATTTAGCTAATCTCAAAAACTGTAAGGAAAAAAAAAAAAAAAACTATTTAGCTAGTTATGTTTTCCAGTTGTTAAATTTGATTAAAGGATATAACTATAGGAAGTTTGGGCCATTACTTCTTCATTTGCAGCAAAGGCTTTATATGTCCCCTTGGTGGTCACCTCCTTGTGCTGTATTTGCTAATCTCAGTAACATTTATTACCTAGGATTTAAATAGCTATCATTATTTGGCGCTTTCGACTCCTCTCATCATCGATATCCATTGCAATTGGGATGTGAATGCCATTCACCTACTTAGTGGCCTGTCGTGCCTGCAAAAAATGGTTTAGTAGTGAATAGCGAAAATAACAGGCTGTTGTTACTGTTATTCTGTTTTCCATATAGAATTTTCCAGCAGGGCATTTGAATGCCATGGTGAGGGCATTTCGGATGCCTTAGGCCATGTTTCAGACAGACTGGTCTTGCAACTTGAGCATTCGGATGTCTTCCCTTCGGTATTCGCATGTCTTGATAATTTTTTATTCTAAGTGAAATTTTTTTTTCCGGCATTTGGGTGCCTCTTCAAGGGCATTAAGATGTCTTGACAGAGTTGTGCAATTTCTTAGCATATTTGTATGGCTCATAGTAAAATTATGGGTGATTATTATATTGTGCTACGCAAATTTATTATTTTGATATAATATGATGGTACAAATACTTTGATAGTCATTTTTTTAATTCATTTTTTCATATATGAGTATGTGTAATTTTATATAGAATTACATGTAATATAGATTCAATTTATGGCTTGTGAATTTTTTGGGTAAACTTAACGAAATCCTGTAGTTTTAACAAAAATCACTTAACCCTCTTGTACTTTAAAAATTGTTACTTATCTCTCCTGTGGTTTCATTCTGTCCAAAATGTCCATAGTGCCGTTAAAAATTTACATGAAATGTCCATTTTACCCTTATGGCTTTAAACAAGCATTGTTAGGATTTTCAAGGGTAAAATGGACATTTTACACAAATTATTAGTGGCGTTAAGCAGATTTGGATGGAATGAAATGGGGGAACAAATAATTTTTAAAGCATAAGGGGGTTAAGTGATTTTAGCTAAAACCAGCGGGGCTTTTTTGGAGTTTACCCCCTTTTTTCCATTTGTGATTGTAATTTTAATTGATGAATGTAATGACTATGATAGCATCCATTATGTTTGCAACTAGATAAACATGACACTTAAGAAACAGAATCTGTGACTGCAATAAATCCCTGGTTACTGCAGACTCGTAGTTGATGGATGGTGTGAGAGAAGAGTTTTAATTACTTGGAGCTTTAATTTGTTGATCTAGTCTCATTAGAGAAGCCTAATGCAATCTATCTAATTTCTTTATAAATTTTAATCATCCTTAGAGTATAAAAAGGTTGATGGAGCATTGCATATTGGGTCTGCCTAGAAATTTTTACTCTATCTACTGTTTTTGTTGCACACATACTTTACTGCTGCGTCACTCTTTTGAAAATTGTTCCTGGGATGTTGGGCTCTTATCATAGAGATTAAAGATGGAATCTGACATTGCAGGGAAGGTATTATGTCTACACCAGCTGTTTCTGCTGTAATTCGGAAGAGGAAGGCAAGCATGATTCTTTTCATTTTGATTTCTGTGCATTGTGTCATTGTTTACTCAATTATGTGTTTTGCCACTTAAATAAACAATTTTTCCCCTTAGGCCAGTGGTGGATTTATCATGAGCGCAAGCCATAATCCTGGAGGCCCTGAATATGACTGGGGTATCAAGGTTTATTTCTAATGCAACTGTGACAACATTTCCGGTTAAATTAGCTATGTTCCATTTATAGAAATTTGACGGGCGCCGTATAACTTCTGACTTCGCTGTATATGTTCTGACTTTGAATGCTATTTTGTTATTCCATTTGTTTTTCTAGTTTAATTACAGCAGTGGGCAACCTGCACCTGAATCCATCACTGACAAGATATATGGGAATACACTTTCTGTAAGTATTGGATTTTACGTTTATATATTTTATGTTTTTGTTTGAAAAGTGAATTCCTGGTTGTTTAATGAGCTAGATGAAAGTCTATTGAATTAGTGCAAGGAAAACTTAAGTTAGAGTTTGCCACATTATTAAGTTGTAAATCCACCATTATTCTTAGGTGCTGCTACCTTTTCCTGGATATCTTTGATTTGTGCGGCTCTAACCAAATCTTAATTACAAATTGTTAGTTTGTCAGATAAATGAGTCATAAATCTGCTGTGATTCTTGGTGCTTCTCCCTTTTCCTTGATATCTTTGATTTTTATGGGAGCATGCAAAACTTGATAACAAACTGTTTCCCTGATTCCATCATCAGCTTCAAGAATGGGACTGGGGTTAGTTTCAGGTTCAACTATTACCAGTTCAAAGAAAAAATGAAAAGAAAAGACAGGCCTGCTTCCGTGTCTCACACGAGATTTTTTCCAAAATTTTAAACCTCTCTATAATTGTTCAATTTTTTAATGTTAATGGATTGCTGTAGTCAAACTCTACTATTTTATATTCCAAAGCTGAGTGAGCTGTTTAGTCTTGCTGCTGCCTCAAATTTTGGAGTCGGTTGTGACTTCAGCTTCATACTTGCATTTATGTTCTGGACCCTTTCACCTGGTCAGTTGTTTCATGTTGTTTGCGCTGAACAGATGGCTTTTTTTTTTTTAATTTTTTAAAGAAAAAAAATTGTGGAAAGATTTCCTGCTTGATTTTTGAAAATGGAAATACTGCACAGATCTCTGAGCTTAAAGTGGCTGAGATTCCTGATGTGGACCTTTCTTGTCTTGGAGTTACAAAGTATGGAAATTTCAGTGTTGAGGTTGTAGATCCGGTTTCCGACTATTTGGAACTGATGCAGGTGGGGAAGATAGCCTACTCATTCTATAATTCTGTATAAAACTTAATGAGCTTCTATTAATTATGTTATGGGATTATATGCAGAGCGTGTTTGATTTTGAGCTAATCAGAAGTCTTCTTTCAAGATCAGATTTTAGGTATGCCTTGTCCCCTCGAATAAGCTGGAATGAGTATAACTTATATGAGGTTGCTTGCTACTTCCTAGCTTGTTTTATGTTTGGTTCATTTAGATGTTGATTGCTTGCAGTAAACAAGCACACGCCAGATGTGGCCGTGAGAAAGATTATATGAATGCCTTAATATGTCTTACTTCAAGTTATATAATTTTTCTGTGGACCATATTATTTAGGGCATCATATAGAGTTGTTGGTCTACTCGTAATTTACATTCTCAATTCGAAGTTCTCATGAATGTCCTTTAGGCAGTGTACTTGAAATGGAAGTTTTTTATGAATTGTAAGCAAGGATGCATCTAAATTTGTTTCATCCGGGCAATTATTTCTGATATCTATAAAATTGTTGTTTGACTATTCTCATCCTGAGCCTTATAGTTTTCTTCCTTTTTGGGAAAAGAAGATGACAATTCTTATCCAGAATATATTTACCATCCACCAAGTATGTTGACTTCACTTTTGTGGCTAGTTTCTCTGTGCCTTTCCATTATCGTCTTTGCTGGTTCTTGTGATGAAGCATTCCTTGTTCGGTTATAGTGGTTTTGCTTTTAAGTGTTTTACTTATTTTTTTTATTATTTCCCTTTCCTGAAACCTTCCTTGAATTATGTTCTTATAGTTTTGCCTCTTATTGGAGCGGTTAGCTCTTCTATCTATGGCCTTACCAGAATCCTCTTTTCTAATACGCTTGACAAAGATAATATCTTATAACTAAATTTTAATGTATTCTGTGTTACTTTTTAGGTTTGTATTTGATGCCATGCATGCTGTTACTGGTGCTTATGCAAAACCCATTTTTGTGGACAACCTAGGAGCCAGCCTGGTATGCCCTGAATATGAAATATCTGAAATATACTATAAACCTAACTGCTAATGAAATTAATGACTCTAGATATTAGATATGTCCTGCAGGATTCTATAGCAAATGGAGTGCCCCTGGAGGATTTTGGACATGGTCATCCAGATCCAAATCTTACGTAAGATAGGCACTAGTCAGTGCATACTAAAAATCTAGATTCTAATTCAACAATTTAGAACTGTACAACTTTCTGACTTGTATGGCAAAACAGGTATGCAAAGGATTTGGTCAATACCATGTATAGTGAGAATGGGCCAGATTTTGGGGCTGCAAGTGATGGTATGTTGGAAGACCATAGAGGAAAGAAATTTATGTTAATTTTCTTGTATTATAACATTTCCTCAGTCTGTTGTATATCTATAATTGGATTCATTCGCTAGTAATTTCATGTTTCTAAGTTTTTTTTCCTGCTTCTTAATCTAGTCAACTATGGAAGAAAGAGTAAAAAAATATCCAAAAGTTTGGGCTTATTTGGAGATTAATGTTAGAATAGTTTGGAGCTTCATGAACCTCCCTTTTGATTTACACTCGATGAATTCTTATTGAGTGTATGACTGTTGATTAATCTTAGGGTTTCCAATATCTTTGCGCTAGGACATGAGAACCATAAATTGTCTTTTTTTTTTATTAAAATAGTTTCAAATATTTCTAGGACAAGCTGGTTCATGGGTTATAGGTCACTTCTTTCTTCTTGAAAAATTGGTTCCTATTGAACTTAGGGAAGCTGTTAATTGTTGTTAACTCATGTGAGTTTGCACCTTTTATTTCTCTTTTCTTCTTTTCCATTCCTAAATCCTTTCTTCCTAATATTCTCTTTACTGATCATCAGTTTGGAGTCTTGCCCACCACCTCCTCTCTTCATCCAGAAAGCTTGCTCATGGTTCTATTAGTTCCACCTTTTTAGAGAGGAGAATGTTTCAAAGTTTGTATCCAAAGTTGAAGTGTCAACTATTGTGGTACTGATAATTTGGAGAGGGACAAGAGATAGGTATTTAAAATTACTGGGATGCCTTGTTTTCAAGCAAATCGTATTCAGTTGGTAGGAAGCAATCACAAGTGGAACTTGTGGGTCTGAGTAACCTGGTTGATTTTAAGCTCGAGTATTATGCTTAGAATATTCCTTTTATGTTCCTTTTTTTATGCTTTTATTACCATTTCTTTTTTATTAAGGGGAGAGAGAGAGAGAGAGAGAGAGAGAGAGAGAGAATGCTTGGACACCGTTGACATGCTGAAGTACCATTCAGAAGAATTTTATCGTGGTTATTTAAATAAACTTACATATTTTTATCGTGGTTATTTAAATAAACTTACATTTTTTTTTCAATTCTGTTGTAGACTTGTAGTTAGTGTATATTCTCAATCACTGACACACACCAAGATTGTATACCAAAAGTTACTTGATTTTATTTTTACCATTAACGGTGGAGTCGATATACTCTTCTGTTGAATCACAATCACCTTTTTCCTTATTACTCAGGTGATGGCGACAGAAACATGATTCTAGGTAAAAAATTTTTTGTTACCCCTTCGGACTCGGTTGCAATTATCGCGGCGAATGCACAAGCAGCAATCCCATACTTTAGGAGTGGTCCTGAGGTACCAAATTTAAGCAGCTTTGTTTTTCATTCTTCCCTCCCCCCCCCCCCCAAAAAAAAAAAAATAGGTTGCTTATGTTTGACATTTTCAGGGTTTAGCTCGATCCATGCCAACTAGTGGTGCTCTTGATCGTGTCGCCAAAAAATTGAGTCTTACTTTTTTTGAGGTAAGTACATTTCTACACGGATGTTTTTTAGTCTTCCCAGAAAAGCCATATAACAGACAAGTGATTATATTCGATGGATCTTTCTCCAAAAAAGTACCAGAATTTTCTTTTCAGGTTCCTACTGGCTGGAAATTTTTCGGAAATCTCATGGATGCTGGAAAGTTGTCAATTTGTGGAGAAGAAAGTTTTGGTACTGGTTCAGATCACATTCGCGAGAAGGATGGAATATGGTAATTGCTTATTTTACCTTATGGGCTATTTAAACAAATTTCTACCTTTGCTGAAACTGAGATTCTTATCTTATAATGAACGTTGACTTAATAGTGTCATCAGTCCCAACATGATAATGTTGAGTGCATGAATTATTATATTATAATGTCTTGAACAATTGCCTTGATGGAGATGGACTATGTTGCCAATCTCAAGTAGTTTGAGGACTCCGAGTCCAAATCCTCTCTCCCTCTTCCTGAACGGTGTTTCATTTGACATTGTTTTACCACAGTACTCCTTATATTGCAAACTGTGAAATATAATTTCCTTATTGTCCTCATTGTGCTCCTTTTAGCATCTTGTGTGAATCCTTGTGCATAGTTTTTAAATACGTTATTCTTTAACAGTTTAAGAATTTGCTACCACAACTTCTGGGAAGCATTATAGAAGCAAAATCATAGTCATCTGATGACATCTCAACAATTTAGCTTGTAAATCGAAGTCTATCATTAAGGTCTCTGTTTAACGTATGATATTGAACCTTTGTCAATTGATTCCAATTGCGTGAAGCTATATTTGGAGGCAGAAAACGAGCTGTCTGATTAATACCACCTGCCATGCTTAAGTTAAGACTCAATACTACTGCAGTGAAACATGGTTTGGTTGAATATTATTAGTGACACATTTTGATAGTTGTAACTGTGATATGGAGCCAGATATGATTTTAGGTATGGATGGCCTTTCATTCTCTACTACTGAATATCACGGCATGTGTAAAAGTATAGTTGGTAGCTATTTTTGAATTTTCCTTAATAGGTCTGGTTTATTCTACTAGAATGGCAACTTTGGTGAAATTTCTAATTGCTTCTGAAAGTTCGCAGCTCAGCAATATGTAGGTGAGTTTATATTAGAAAACAAATGAGAGAAATATGATATTTGATACACTTTTGAATAGCTAAAAAGTTCAACATAGCTAGTTTCATTTCTCCAAATTTCTCAAATCTGATTAGTTTCGAAGGGCCAGGAAAAGGAGAAAATGTGATTTGTACACTCTTCTATTAGAAAATGTGATTTGCACACTCTTCTATTCACATTTCTCCTTGACTTCACTATCTCCACAAAGAAACAGTTTAATTTGTCTCTTCGTTTCTCCTCAACTTTATCTCAACCCAACCATATTCTTTTCTTTCTTAGGTGCTTATTTTTTGGGTACTTGATTTGCCAGAGATTGAATCTCGGGTCCCTCAAACTAAGAGTTTAACATGTTACCAACAAACCACATGGTTTTTGGCTTCATAGGTGCTTATTTACCGTTTGGTCTTTCACAATTGCATAATGGACCTGAATACTTGCTATATTGCTACTACATGTGTGTTTCCACCGTAAGAGACCTAACTTATGTTTAAAGCAAGTGTTACTTGTTTACGATGCATGTTGGTGTTATTCACATATCCAAGGGCCAAAGTATAAAGATTTCTAACTTTGTAAATCACAGGGCTGTTTTAGCATGGCTCTCAATTATTGCCCATCGAAACAAAGACAAGAAACCAGGGGAGCAATTTGTGTCTGTCGCTGACGTTGTCAAGGAACACTGGGCAACTTATGGAAGAAATTTCTTTTCTAGATATGATTATGAAGTAAGCATGATAGCTGGCTTGTTGAAACAAGTTGACATGAGTTTATAGTTTCTAGTTCCTTTCTGGTCAGGAATTCTTTGTTTTTGGAGAAGTGTGCAGTTCTCTTATTTTTGTTGAGTCACTGTTCAGGAATGTGAATCTGAAGGTGCCAATAAAATGATTGAATATCTTAGAGATTTGGTCTCAAATAGTAAGGCAGGTGAAAATTATGGTAAGTTTCAACTAAACCTTATATTCCTTGCACCTGCTGCTGTAAATGACCATATTTTGCATGTCTTTGACTGCTTAAATTCCTCAATTGTAGGAAATTATACTCTTCAGTTTGCTGATGACTTTGCATACACTGATCCTGTAAGTTTCAACACTCCACATTTTCGTGGTCTTTGCTTAAAATTTGCTCTCTTCAGCATATTACTGTACTATCTTAAATATCTATGCTTAGTAAGTGTCATGTTGATTGTTTCTGGTTTTTTAGGTGGATGGAAGTGTGGCCTCAAAGCAGGGTGTTCGATTTGTTTTCACAGATGGTTCAAGGATTATATTTCGATTATCGGTATGTCATTGCTTTGTTTTCCATACTCAAACTTGAAGGGTCATATCCTCGTACACTTTCTCGTGTTAATTTCATATGCATGCAGGGAACTGGTTCAGCTGGTGCTACCGTTCGAATCTATATTGAACAGTTTGAACCGAACGCTTCCAAACATGACTTGCATGCCCAAGTGGCACTGAAGCCATTAATAGGTTAGTTCATGATCATTTTTCATATATTCCTTTCGGCAATTTATGAATAAGTTGTTTGCTCGTATTTCAGATTTGGCATTGTCTATATCAAAGCTGAAGGACTTTACAGGAAGGGAGAATCCTACGGTGATCACATAAAGCACATTCATCCTGAATCTCGCCTATCAACTGCCTTCTCAAGTGACTGTTACGATGGTTAAGCATTCCTCTTCTGTCTGTTCATTTTGTTTTCATGCTAGTTGGTGTGGAATTACGGAACTCAATGTAATTTATGTGAATTATTATGAACAAATAAAATATCTTTCTTCCACTGCTTGATCCAGTGAAAATAGATTGAAATAGATTTGCACAGATAGCTGGAAGATGCATTTAATGTGGAAGGTGATGCACCTTCTGGCTCGCATGAGCCATTTTTAACGGGCAAACCAAGCCTATCATCAATCATGCCCCTTCCTTTCTCTCTGCAGGAACGTGGTTCGTGCCTCTGCCTCTCCTTTTCAGATGCTGAAAGCTGCGATTTTAGGGGGGCAATCTCCAATTTACACTATGGTCTATGGTCTTAATGCTCCTCTAATATGATTTTATTTGCATCTACATTTGGTTTTTTTAAGACAGTCCTGCGGATCCAATGGAATCAATAATACATTACTTTTGATAAGATCCGATAACGGACATCGGCACAGACTAACAAGAAAATTATGCCAGCTGAACGGTTGATTCATGAAATTCCATGTCACTTGTGGACATTTGCTTTGGACTCATCACCAGTGTTATTGGTATCATATTTGTATTAGCCGTATCGGTCGGTATGTATCGGTTTTGACATATAACGGTATCGATGATGATTTTATTTTGGTCTGTACCGGTTGTATTGATAGGTACTGATTTGTTTCGGTAGTACTGGTCGAAAATAGCTGTACCAGTTGATACATAATATAAGCTTGTAAAAAAAATTAAACCAACAGTGATTTTAAATCTAATAATATTATATATAAATACTCATAAATTCGATGAATGTTAGATATAATTATTTATAAATTTAATGATCATTAAAAAATTTTATTTTTACTACTTATCTGATATTGATTTTTTTATGTTTGATGAAATTTTTTTAAAACATTATATATAATTGATAAATATTTAATATTTAAAATTTATTTAATATAATTTATTTTATATTTGAAAATATTTTATATATATAAATTTAAAATATTTAAATGTAAATAAATTTAAAACAATATATAAAAATATATTAACATTTATATATACTTATATTAAAATAAAAATAATATATTTATTGATACGATATTAACTGTCTTGCTTATCACCGGTAGCATGTAACCAGCAACATTTTTTCTTGACATCTGGATGAAATAATTGATCTATCCTGTTGGCCCTCATGGTTAAACT
>JAQSVH010195578.1:0-16985 GCA_029448705.1 Adansonia digitata | reverse complement strand
CTTTAACTAGGTGAAGTCTACTATAGTTCATTACATGAGGATTAAGTTAATCATCTAAAAAGGTTCTTGAATTGCTCTTTGAGTTTGGAAAGAACTGACGAGGTACCCTAATCTTTACCTATCATGGGTTTATGTCCGAAAGGGTTCAATTCAAGTGGAAGTATCTTCCATGTCCATAACGAGGCTAACACCTCAAGCAAGCATAAGAAGTTACATCTTGTAGGCTTTTCACTGGCCCAGATAGAGGCCAACACCTCAGAAGGCAGAGCTACTTCACCCCTTCCTAAAATATTAGGTACCTATGCCCTTTCCATATCTAATAAAGGAGAAACTACAACACATGTGCACGATGTGTGTGAAGGGACAAATGTATCTTTTTGTGACAGAACATTAAGAATAAAACCCGCTATCCTAATCCCCAAAAGACAAAAAAAACATCAAAAGATAAGTGCAAAATAAACCTTAATAAAAATGAAAAAAAAATTTCCTTAAAAAGGGAATTTTAAACTAAATACCAATTGAAACCAAATTAATTAAAATTTAGTTAACATGTAATTAATTTTAGGCCTAACTTTCTAACATAATGTCCTTAATGGAGTCGTCAAGCTGTCGCAACATAGCTTGGATGCAAATCCTAATGAAGCTTGATTTAAAAGGCCCTCGTTCATATATTTATTAATATTTCACTATTTTATATTCTTTTATTTCTATGGGCCATATCATTATTAATATTTTTTTATCTCTATGAACTGGTTGGTCGAAATGAATCACTCACTCAACTTAACTCTTAATATTCATTACGAAATGACTATTTATTTGGAGTCACCACTATTTATTTAGAGTCACCACCAATTTTTTAGGCTAGGTGAGATTGGCCACCTACTAAAGTTCGTATTTCGAGGGTTACAAAAACCTAACATACCAACTCCAAGGTACACATTGGTACCAGAGACCCTATAAAAGGGTCTGAAAGTTAATTACAATCACAAGTAAATCTCGACCTTCTCGTGATGCTCAAAAATCAGTACATTATTAATTTCATGTTAACTTGAATGTTGATTTTTATCTAGTTTCAATCGTGGCATTTAATTTTAATTCCCAAAATAATATTTTATAAAACCAATTTATTATTACATGCTAAGAAGATCAGATTTTTAAAAGTTTAGAGAACCAAAATCTCTTACATACCCGACTAGAAGACCAATGTAGCACAAAATTTTTTGTTTCCATTTTTTTTTGTACCATACTGGAAAACTAGTAAAACATAAAAGGTTTTAAAAATCAAAATAACTTTCGCACCCTACTAGACGGTCAGAGGAATGCAAATGCTTTTATTTTTCTTAAATTTATATAAATCCTGATTTTCACTTTGAAAATGATATCTCGTTACTAAAATATTCCTTAAAACCCCTTTTATATGTTGAGAGAAATTTAATGTATTACTTTAACTTGGAGATATTCTCTTAATTTTTCTAAAATTTTGGTTTATGTATATAAAAATTACCTTAAAACCTAAGACTTGATTTAGACGAAACATACTAAACCCGACTCTAAGGATCCACATTTGGTCGAAGTGACCAACATGTCCTCCAAAGTGCACTTTCATCATGAAAGCATCCCAGTGACTCTAAAGGACTAGATTTTGTGATAAATTACTAAAATGCTCCTAAAGTATATCTTTGATATGAAAGTATCATGGTATCTTAAGGGACACGATATCATTATAAAAATTATGAACATATCCTAAATGCACAACTTTGGTATAAAAACATCCCGACAACTACCTAGGACTTGGCTTTAGAGAAAATTACTAAAACAGCTCTAAGATATACCTTTGACGTAAAAGTATCTCGATGCCTTAAAGGACATGAAAAAGATCATGAAAAGGTGAACCTATCCAAAATGTACACTTTTGGCATATAAGCATCCTAATGGCTACCTAGGACTCGGTTCTAAGAAAAATTACCAAAATGCCTTTAAGGACTAGCTTCATCGTGAAAGCATCCCAATGACCCTAAAAGACTCTGTAAAAGTAAAAAATAATGCTTTTTCCCTAAATGGGTAGTACGGATATCAAATGTGACCTAAAATTTGAATCATGCAATTAAGCCTTTAAAATTTCATAAAATAGCATTTCATAACCCACCAAAAGACCAAAGGATACGAAAGGTTTTAGTATTTTTTACACCCCTGGAGGACTAGAGGATTGATATAAATACTCCCAAATTACCAAAATGTCTTAAATGATAAATTTAATGTGAGAAATAACTATTTTAACCCTAAAATAACAGACTTTGCTAAATGGACATTTAACTTTTTTAAATTTCACTGATTGTCCTTATGTGATACAAAACATGAAATCAAACATCAAATATATTTAAATCAACACAAAAATCATGCTAAAGTTCATAAGGAAGATTCAACAAAACATGTTAAGCCCCAAAATAACCTTTTTATTATTTTTCGCAAACGAGTCCTTATATTTTTTTATATTTGTATATTGGTCCCTACATGTTATATATTTACAAATAACATCAAAAACATAAACCAATCCCACTTTGTTAGGCTTAACCAACATGGATCTACCCATCCATGGCCTTAAAATTTTTTGGAAGACTTATTTTAAAGTCCCTATAACTTTCAAAAATCACAAAAGAACATAAATTAATATAAAAAATAACAACATTAAGATTAAGGCCTCCATGTGTTTCGGCCACCATGGAAAACAACAAAATGTAATTTTTCCTCGACACAACAATCATATATCTAGGTTCTACCAAACTTAAATCAATATTACCATGTAAGAAATCATGAAAAATAAACCCATAAACATGTTTTAACAACATATTAACAAAAAAATACTAAGGAAAATAGTATCAACATTATTTTATACATATGACAAAATCAACATCATCTCAACAATAATATTAACACATCAACAACAACATGAATATGTAAGAAAAACAAGTTGTTATTAAATAAAAATCAAGTATAACTACCAAAATCGAAGAAAATGGATCATGGCCATCATGCTTAACATTTCAACATGAATCAAGATCCATGAGTTTAGCATGATTTTGGCTCAGCAAAAAGAAAGAGAAATGAGAGAAAAAATATTTAAGATTTTAGAAGAATTTCTACGTTAAAAGCTTTGAAAACTTGAAAACTTTATAATTTTTATAGTGTTTTTTTTCTCCCCAAAAGTCAAACACCCTTTCTTGAATCTTTCTGCCCTTATTTATAAGAGAAAGAGTTGGCCAATACCTGGCTAAAATTCGCTTGGCCATTCTTTTTTTGTCTTTTATTTTTTTAATTTTTGATTTGATTTATAATTAATGAATTTATGGGAAGTTGTAATTAGCATTAAATAATATGTACCATTTATCATATCAAAATCTCTTCAATGATGATCAAGATAAGATCATCTAATTGGATGATTAAAACCAAACTCAGGAAATTTTAAGATAAAAATATTTATGAAAAAAAAATAAAATTTGAAACAAAATACAAAACTCATAAAATAAATTAAAACTTCAAAAATTGAATTAATATGTATTTAATAAAAATATTTGAAGAATTTTAAAAATTATAAACTCGAAAAAATCCAACCAAAAAAATTTACGGAGTAGAAAAATCCATAACTTGGAAATAAGAAAAATTCATAAAATGGATTGTGATTTTTCAGAATTGATTTTATGGTAATTTAATGGAAATATTTAAAGAATTTTGAAGTTCAAAACTTGAGAAAATTCGACTAAAAATTTTATGGATAAAGAAAAGCTCATATTTTAGAATCGATAAAATTCCAACAAATACGTTCACACTTACAAAAAAGGAATTGAATTCCATTCATTATTCAAAATATTAATTTATAAAATAATAAAATATGAAAACATGTAATTCGAAATGAAGTTTTCTTCAAAAATTTTTTACGAGTATGATACTGCGGTATTATAAAAAATTCAAATTTAAGTCTCAAAATTGACAACTTGATATCTAATGGTTAAAAATGCCAATATGGATTTTCCCTTGAATATTTCTAACTTTTTGGAGTGAGTATTGGCATAAATATCGCACGAGTATGGGTAAGAATATGTGACGGTCAACTTTTACGAAAAATCTTAAAAATAAAAAATTTGACCATGATATTTTCCGCAAAAATAAATTTTCAAAATTTCAAAAGAATGAATTTAGAAAACTAATTTTCACTTACATTCATCTTTTTATTTGAAATCGGCCCTCAAAATGGCCCTTTTCTATCACATGCCAAGATGGCTGTTTAGGGATGACTAAATTAGTCCCGAAAGTGCGTAGTCCACTTGGCACAATTGATCTTTATTGGGTGGCAGCTATGTTCCTAGTCTCGAATAATTAGAACGACTAGAAAAAAGCTCGGATGAAATTAGATGTCTACAACTTGCTGTAAATTATATGTAAATACCTAAACTAAGAGAGGTAGTTATTTATTTTTAAATTAGCAGATTTAGTTTCCTAGTTAGAAGCTTATTAGAAAAGTTCTATAAATCATCTCTAAAAGACCTTCTAAAATAAAAAAAAAAAACTCAAAATTTTACCTTAAACTTTTACATAGTGCAATAATTAGATTAACTTAAATCACAACTATAGAAAGAATAAAAAATCATTTTGCTAAAAGTTAGACTCATTGATTAGATTTCAAACATCTAGGAGAAACTAACAATAGTTTAGAAATGAATTCTTCAGCACATCAATCAACCAAAATAAACAATATTCACCATGCTAGGAACATTATACCTTGGAAGTATAATACAAGCATATTTTCCAACTCTTTTTTTTTCTTCCTTTTTTTTTAGCTAAGATTAACTAATCATCCAACTTGAGTTCAAAGCTAAACATTGTGTTAGGAAATAATCACCATTGTGAAGCTTATACTTTCCTAAGCTTAACCAAACATTGTGCTAGCTATAAGCATGGACACTTTTGTCAAGGGAGTTTAAGTGTGAGAAACATGTCCAACACAGAGATGGCTTCAACACAGCATAATAAGTGTTGGACAAGCTATGACACATAAAAAATAAAATAAAATAGGATATGAGCTAAACATGATCAAGACATAGATGGACAAGTCCAAACATGCCTAGACATGCAATGAGAGTTTTTTTTTTGTTTTTTTGTTTTTGGCATTCTTCTCCCTAATATAGGGCCAATAATGAGAAATTTGGTTCTAATGGGTTTTTCAAGGTTCAAGTTTTTAAATTCAAAATTAATTTTTAAAAAATTAAAAAGCTATTTGCATGTCAATATTTAATTGAAATGTATTAATTTTAAATTTTATTATATGTTATTATATATAAAAAGAATTTTAGTCATATCCAGCCATACCCATGTTTTAATTACTTTTAGAAATTTTAGTGTCCATGTTATTTTGTACTCGTATTGCATGTCCATATTTATTTTTCCTAGAATTCTAGTAGTTATGGTTTAAACTTTCGAATCATGCTTTAAGTGATAGAATAATCAAAATAATTGTAGTCCAAAAGGTAAAAGATATTAACAAGAAATAGAAGACCAAGTATTTTTTTAAAGAATACAAACCCCAGGCAATTCAATGTTAGTTGGAATGCGCTTGCAAAGGTTTCCAGAGTAATCTTGAACTTGAATGCCCTATAAGTATTTAAGGGGCAAATAGATTAAAATGTGGTTAAATTAGCATAATAATGCGATAAAGTTGATTATCAATATTGGGTAAAACATTAGAAAATGTTACCTTGCAGCATCTCACTGCATCACAGCCTTAAAACCTTAGGACCTAGTGATTTTCCATCTAAGATCCTTGTAGAGCTTTGTAGGATTGGATATAGTAGAGAAAGAGTGGTAATAATACAGCTGGAATTTAGAGAAATATAAGTTAAAGCATTAATCATTCCACTCAAGACAATAAATTTCTTTTCTTGATACTGAAGACCTCATACATAGAAGTTCAACAAGTAAAGATATGATGGTGAGGAATATATATACATCAATCTAAAGTCAAACTCTCAATTTTCAGCAAAGCATTCATCAGGCTCAAATTATTTTATTGAGTTAGTGCTCAACTGAGGATAGTGAACAAGTAGGTGGGGAACAACAATAGCAAGTTCATTGACAATGACAAGGAAGTAATAATGTTTAAAATAAAACTGAGAATTAAGTAGAGATAACTTCTTATTTACCATAGAACAAATGTTGCCTATGGAGACCCACACCCAGTCTATGAGATATTATCCACTATAGCCCATTGGGCCTAATGGATTTGTCCACAAAACGCGCCTCTCAAGTATAGGTTTAAGTTTTTACATATATATATCAAGTAGATCCTTCATAGTTTCCCTATGTGGGATTAAGGTGTTATAAACTCCCTCTGTTTAAAGCTTGACATCTTTTCAAGCCTAATATGGAACAGATAAAACTAGGATCACACTAGGCATTGGGATTCTAGAGGTGGCTCTCACCATGTAGCACTTAGCTCTTGCTAGCTGGTGATTGCTCTCTGATACCATTTGTGAAAACTCATACCCTATCTGTGAGTTATTATCCGTTTTGACCTATTAAGCCTTAAGCTTTTGCCTCACTTGGTTATATATCATAGTAGATCCTTAAAGACTCCCGATATGGAATGGGGGTGTTATAGACTTCCTCATTGTAAAGTTCAGTATAGAACAGATAGAACCAGGATCACACCTGGCATTGAGATTCTAAAAGTGGCTCGAATTATGTAGCAGTTAGCTTACGCAAGATTTTAAATGTGGCTCTTACAGTGTAGTACTTAGCTCCTGCTAGCTGGTAATTACACTCTAATACTATTTGTGGAGACATGCACCCAACCTTGTCCGCTTTTGCCTATTAAGATTCACTGTTTTATTTACAAAAGACGCTTACAAGTATGAATTTAAGCAAAAGATACTTACAAGTATGAGTTTAAATCTCTACATATATATCAAGTAAATCCTTCATAGTTTTTTTGACGTGGAACTGAAGTGTTACATGGCCACTCATTGATCATTTTCTTTACTATTCCTTTTAAAATTGAGATGCACCTCATCCAATAGTTTAGTGCAGTTTAACCTTGGAAACTTTTAAGTAGGCAATGGAAACTCAGCAGGACCCACACAAATTATTTGGATGTGGTTTTGGGGATTCAAAAAGAAAAGTAAGGAAAAATCAAAAAATCAAGCCTGTTCTGATGTAAATAAAAAACTTCATTGTGCAAATTGACATAAAGTACTAAGATGTTCACTGTAAGTGCCAACATACAAAGAAATATTGAAGTACCATGCCATAGAAATTTCAAAGCACAACCACATGTGCTAACTTCGAAATGTGTTAATAAACATACTGGATCAATTAAAATTTCTTAATTATGAATAAGAATTTGAGCATAGCTGCAAAATTTGGCTCATAATAGGTACTTTGGTGAAGGGGTGACTTGTAATAGAAATTGTAGTCCCTCTGTTTACGTTATATATGCTGTTTCACATTTTAAAGAAATTTGTCTCAACATTTGGGGATTTTATAATTTTAAATTCATCAGAATTATTTTGACAAGGAGGGTGTACATAAGTTTTCAATATTTTTATAAGTTTAAAATTAGATAAAAAAAAATTAAATTGTGAGAACAGTGCATTGGGAAATTTAATTTGATGCAGAAATAGTAACAAACAACTTGTACTTCATCATTTATATTCAAGTATGGGTGTTAGCAGATAACAAATTGTATTAAAATATCAACTAGTGAAACAGGTAAAACCAATGTAAATGTTCGATTATACCTGGCCCCCTGTTGTTCTTGGGATATTAGAGATGGAAGCAACGTCTGCATGAGTCCGAGAAGTGACAACTATATCAACACGAACCTGCCATGTGTCACCATATAAGACCATACTCAAAATTTAATCATAGTATAGAATAATGCTACCAATATGAACTTCAACAAGCATTCATCAGGCAATTCTTTTATCACATGACAATGACATCACGGAGAAAATAAATTACTTGAAGTTTACCTGATACTCAACAAACTCAATTACCATTGTCTTGAGAATTGTCTACTGATTGCAATAATTTATAAGCTGCCTAATCAAATAAAAATGAAAAAAAATTAAAACATAAGCACAATTCTATCTTCGATGAGTAAAAAACAGTTCCCACTTTAATAATAAACATTCTGAATTTGTTATAAAAACAGATATATCACTGGTTATTCGATATGAAAAAGCATAAAAATATGATAATTATATTCGAAATACTAATAAATAGAAGGTAAATTCATTTTAGGAATAGCTATGGATGAAAGCTTTATTTTTTCTTTCTTCTTTCTCTCAGAAGGGGACTCACACATCCACTATCCACTGAAAGTCACCAGTCCATCACAAAGATGACTATAACTTAAGTACAATTTATAAGCACTCACAAAAGGGCCTATAACCTTTGAAAGCCCACAAACTATAGAAAAATATGCAGGAATTAAAAGCCAAGTCAATAGCCTTGCAACAATATCACTCATTGGTTAGGAACACTTGAATTGAAGCCAAGCATGATATTTGAAAGAAGATTATCAATATCTTCCTCTAGAAGATTAGAGAAGCATTTCTACTAATAAATCAGAAAATAGATTCATCACGGATGCACTAAATCAAATTCTCATGTAGTAACTGCCCCATTCTTCTGAATACACGAAAGAATCAATTTCTAAATGTTAAATAGATCAAGCAAGTTTCAGAGATGAGCTGTAACATGATATCTGAAAGGTTGGACAAACAAATAGAAGGTTCCACAAGTTTAGGTGTAAGTGTAAAGTAATAACACCATCTCCATCTAAAAGAACAACTATTCCAGGTAATATATATATATTGCAATTTTGTTCAAGTAACAAAGACAAATAATTAAAAAATATGCAAACCTTTTCTCCAGCAGAGATGTTAGTTCTCCCTTCAGCCTCCCTAGAAGAAAGGGCACCAACGACAATTGAAGGCAAGACTGTGGGAAAATATATATATATATGTATGTATGTTCATTAGACAACTGTGGAAATGATATATTAACTTCTATGGTATCAGAATGTATGATACACAAAACATGCAAATGTTGCATGGGTATATGAGAGCTTGCCTGACTGAAATACTAGAAGCTTCCCCTCAGCACCTTTCATGGCCAATAACACAGCCTGAAATTAAACAGAATAGTGAGATATCAACATCTATATAATTCAAATATACTGCAGTTGCTGTACATCCTAAATTATGACCAGTCATTATTAACTTTCCAGATAACCATAAGTCTACTTTGATCAATCAGGATTTTACATAGTTTATTTCTAAAATTACTTAATTATTAATTTCTAAAATTACTTAATTATTAAAAGTTTATAAAAGAATTGTCAAATATAGAATTGAGTAACCAATTACTTCAAACTTATGAATTTACTTATGAACTGATTTTAGGCTATAACTAAATGAGAAGTATTTAATATAGTTTAGCCACGAATAGTATTGGAGTGGTTGATCCAATAGGAGGACATTAGTCAATATCAATTAGGAAAGACATCTGGTTTATGTGTTTCTCGGTTGTGCTATGGTCAGTATGTGGCGTAATGAAACTGTTTTTCAAGACAAACATGTCGAAATGAAGCCTTTAGTTCACCTTATTAAATACAGGTTGGCATCTTGATGTTGGGTAAGTGGCCAAATGATTTCAAGTCATTTGATGTTTTTATTCATAATCCTCATTTTTTCAAGATAATTAAGAAAAGATTGATTGATAAGGAAATTATGGTTTGGAGAGCTCTAAACAATACGTGGTTAAAGTTTAATATGGATGCTTAGGTGCAAGGCAAACCGAATCGATGGGATGTGAGAGGTGTTAAGGAACGATCTTGATTACATCCTGGCAATCTTCTCTAAAAAACCATCAAGTTAAATGGAGTCCAATGAGGTAGAACTGTGAGCTATCCGTAAAGCTATGATTCTTGGGGACAGTGGGAACCTATCTGTTGGGAAATAGTGTAGATAAGTAGACGAAAACGATTGAATCAAGCTTTTAAGGTATAATGACTCACTTTCTTTAGAACGTTATTTGTCCCCACACAAAGTTTGCTAACGAATATACGCAATAACATTCCCAGAATATAACGAAGCCTTTGTGAGTTCTATAACTAGCAACATTGAAGAACTCCCAAATCTATTATTCTCTCTTTCAAACTTTTGGAGTTGATTTGGAATTAAGATTTTGACAATTGTGGTTGCTATATATAAACTGCCAAAAGACACAATCAAAGAGATACATTCCAATTAAGAAGTCTTTTTATAAACCATTGCAATTATTTGTTATAAAGATGCATCTTTTTATCTAATAAGTGCATCATTTCATCCAACCAATGCATCATTTTATCCAAATGCACCTTTTCATAAAAGTAGTTGCTATACACCTTTGCATCCAAAGTGGTTATTGGATGACTATAAATAATTTGTAATCTACAAAAATTACAACAATCCCCCTCTATATTATAAATTATATAATTATGCATAAAGGAAAAGTATCGTTAGAATTAACCCTTCATTAGTGTAAACTTATCAAAGTTTCAACAAAGTAATAGGTGGCTAGTCGCTTAAACCATTACTCTTGAGTTAGAGCAAGATAAACCACACACATAACCATATCAAAAGAAAAGAATAGGAGCTTTTGTATTATTTCCCCACTATTATGGCCATGTGTTCATACTGGTTTCATGAATATTTAAAAGAGTAAAACTTCTAAACTCTTATTAAAAGTGGCACCATTTTTATATTCATATAGGTGGAATTCTATAATAATATAATTATTGATCTACTAAAAGTTTAACTCATCCTCCTAAACTATTCAGTACTAAATCCTATTTCTTAGTGCCTAGTCACTAAAGTAACTTGTTACTACCCTTTAAATCTCGAAACTAATGATTATTAGAATACGGTTGGGTTCCCATCAGCTAATGGCAATCTTAATAGAGATTTTAATCCCATTTTAGCAACAGTATCTTTAACCAAATCCCTTAATAGACCTTTTCTCAATGGGTCTGCTAAATTGTTACTCGACCTAACATAGGTAATGGTGACTATACCATCTTTTATTAACTACCTTCATACTCATGTCTTAAGCTAATGTGTCTAGACTTTCTTTTATAAATCTTGCTACAGACTTGAGGCATGATGGATACATTATCACAAAATATGGAAATGACTAACATAAGTTGTGGCCACAACTTAATATCTAAGAAAAGATTCCTTAGCCATTGCACTTCTTTTCTGCAACTGCTAAATTTATAAATTCAGCCTTCATTATTGAATAAGTTATGCAAATTTGCTTCTTAAAAGCTTAATAGCTTCAGCATCGATAGTAAAAATTCAACTAGAAATTGATTTGTTGTCATTAAGACATGCAATGCAACTTAAATCTGAATATCTTTCTAGTACAGTGAGAATCACTATAGAATAATCCCAAATTTATGGTTTCTTTAAAAAACCAAAAATCTTAGAGATAACTTTTCAATTGCTTGTATTAGGTTTATTTGTGAACTTTGTTAATCTGTACAAAGCAAATGCAATAGCTGATCTTGTGGAATGCATTGCATACATTAAGTTTTAAATTTTTCAAAAATATTTTAGTTGGTGTATTTTTTCACCTTACCTTTTCTTTTGGATAGATGCATACTCAAGTCTATTGGTTTTTTGATAAGGCTATTGTCACCTTTAAAAAATTGGTCGAGAATTTTTCAACATAATGAGATTTGGAAAATACAAATCCATCAAATGCCCTAGAAAACTTTATTCCTAGTATGACATTTACAACACCCGAATCTTTCATGTTAAACCTTTTAGTTAACATGTTATCCACATAAAAACATACAATGGCATAGTTCTTATAAGTGCTTTTCACATAGATATACTTATTAGCCTCGTTGATGTTAAAGTTACTTGAAAAATGACTTTGTACTACTGTTTAGGAGCTTATTTCAAGCCATACAATGACTTAACAAGTTTATAGATTTTATTTTCTTTTTCTTTGATAACAAACCCCTTAGATTGTTGCATATAAACCTTTTCATTAAGGCCACCTTTTAGGAAAGCTTTCTTTACATCCATTTGATGTATTTCTATCTTATTAATAGCAAAAATGTCTACTAATGGCCATAAGGATGTTATTATTAATAAAGGTGAATATGTATCAAAATCGTCCACACTTTGTTGTTTATATCATTTAACAACAAGCCTGGCTTTGTATTTTTAATATTCCTTTAAAAAAATCCATTTAAGGTATAGTGGTTTTCTTCTAGGACTCGTGCTACTTTTGTTACCATAAAGGATTACTAATCCCATGGATAAGGTATCATCTACTACTCGCATTGAGGTAATCATGACACTCTCCCAACTAATTATATTAATACCCTTACGACACCAAGACTACATTGAGTTCCCTTGTTGCAAACGGTTGACATTTTCTTGCATGTCCTTTTCTTACCCTTAAAGATGCTAGGAATCCTATTCTCAATAAAGTTTGGCTTTAAGTAGAAATAGCATTTAAAAACTCATAAAACATCAACATATAAGCAATTAAAACAATTAAACATAGAAAACTAAACTTCTTATGAATCTCTTAAAGAGGGTTTATAGTGGAAAATGGATTTGCATTTAATCCAAATTTAAGTAGATATATGTTTAAAGATTACCTAATCAAAGATATCATAATCTTAACTTTTTACAGATCTGGAAGACCCCTGGTGATAGGCATCTAAGCTTCTTGGCAAGTACTTTAAAATCATGAGCAGCACAATTGTCTTGCATCCAAAAGTGATCTACATAGACAGTAGTTGAAACCTTTTTTAGACTTGATGGTTTCTCCATTGCTAGTTAGAAGGCTTTTCAAGCCTTAACCAAAAGATAACTTGCCAATAGGTACAGATTTGATATGATCTAGGAACATTTCCTTTACTTATTGCAACAAAGAGAAGGAGAAATAGCTCTATAGGAAAGTAGCTATTTTTTGCAGATGCCATTAAACGAATCCAAAATTTGTAATTCTTGATTCTGATTGATTCCATTAGGATAAAAAATTGATTTTCTACCTTATCTGTGATAAAAAAACACTTGAGATCACTTGGAATTTGAATTAGCGCATAGAAGGCCTTAGGAAGCTAAGGTGTTAGTGTAACAGCCTCTAAAGAGCTCTACGGTTCTTCATCTAAGGTTTTTTGATAGTCGACTTGCACCTAAAAAGAGTTAATAATGTTTATATAGGCCTCTTAGACTAGACTTAATTGTTTAATGAATAAACCAGACCCATTAAACAAGTCCTAGAGGTGGCGCCAGCTTATAATGTTGTTTGGAACCTAATTAAAACTATTTTAATTAGCTTGTCCAAGATTAGGCTCTAATATTAACATACTAACATTTTTAGCCTAATAGCACACCAAGGATGGCTATACGATACACCTAGTGCATGCACGCCCTACTTGGAGTAGTGTACAACCAAACTCCATTAACTTAATAATTAAGGCTTTTAACCTAACCCCTAATTCACATTTAAAAATATTTAATTCACAATTAAATTTTCTAACCCAAGTAAAACAATCTTTACTTATGTAAATAATATTAAATAATTAATAAATAATTATCAAATAATTTATTTAATTTTTTAAATATAATTATTTGGACTTATTTAATATTATCCCTAAAATTGTCTACAAGTAAACATTATACCAATAGGATATTCTTATCTTTTTTGCCTTATTAAGACATCTCTAATTAGATTTCACAAATCTAATTTATATCTTAAATTATTCTTAATTGTACTTATTCAATTAAGTCCTCTTTAAATTATCTTGAATTTAATATATTACAACTTAATTAGATTCCCAACATGTTGATAGTGAAGATAAATAGTAATATATGTTTTGCACATAACTTACTATTTATGGATATAAGACATGAGCGAGATCTACCAACCTATCATGACTACCCAAATGTTGATAGAATGAAGTGTGGCTTCTTCAAAACCTTTTAGTAATAAGCTTATTAGTGTAATACGATCCATTCAACCAAATATTCCAGATAGAGGATGAACATGGTGCAGTGTCTACTCAAGCCTCTATCCATGTTAGATCTTGCAATTCATGGTTAATGATCATAAACTTATTAGGAATTATTCCTTGTAATCCATTATGCTGTAGTTAGAGACTTTTATCTAATTAATCATAGTCAAGATCATTCGAGATATGTGTCTAATATCACTTAGAGTAATGAGTCCTCTCTGGATCACTCGTCTATCTGCCATATGGTTCATGTCATACCCAATATCACCCTTATTTTGATATCCATCCATTGTGGATTTGTTCGTAATGTATCAAAATATAAAACTCCCTATATGAGATGACCTGTTATCTCAAGTCTAAAGACTATTATACATGACTGCCACATGAAAACATTTTTCATAGACATTTGAGTGACTTATAGCAAATGGAGTTCTCATTTAAGCTATGTTTAGTGAACTTGTTTCCACAAAACAAGAACTCATATGCTATCCTCAAGTATCTCATATACTTTAACTTCTATGAGATTAAAGAGTTGTATGCATCTAATGCATAAGGCTTAGCATATACAAGTCTTTATGCATTGCAATGCCCTGTCTTGATAATATAATAACTAAGAACATTTTCAGAAATACGAGTTTAATGCATAAGGATCTTATTTTTCATAATTTATTACTATCTTTACAAGGCTTTGCTTTTTGAGGGCTTCATCCAATTACTATTTGCATGAGTGCCAATCACACCAATAACATAAAAGAAAAATTTTATTACTATAATTTAGTAAAAGATATATAGTTATTTGATTATGTATCCCATGTCCCAATCTAATTGGTTCAAGGGAATAAACCAATGAAGGACTAGGCCATGAGCTTAACAAATAAGGCACCAAACACAGTGCTCATTTGCTTTTCTAGATGTTAACTCAAGCATCATCAGTTTTAGGTCATATCTTGACTTTTATAGGATCATTTATTTCGACCTTAGCAAGATACCTTGACACTTTGAAGTATTTAAAGGAAACTTATTCCATTCCATAATTCTAATCAAACTTCTTGTGAAGTATTTTATTAAGTAAATAATTGGCATTTTTTCATGCAAAGATTGAAAAATTCATAATAACTAACATTAAGCGGCCAAATCCAATATTTATAGTTTGAAAACCAATGACTATATTAAGAACACACATTAAGGGTATATAACTAATACCAAATCTTGCTATGAAAAATGGAAATCCATGAAAACTTGTTCAATCTTTTAGTATATTGCACACAGATATCATATATAATCTAAGTTTGCATTCATTTACAAAGGGACCCTATTAACTTTATAAAGGTAAATGAGGCTCAAATTTTATTAGAGCACAAATTGCTGGTAGTCAAGGAATGATATTTACTAAGTGTGTCCAATTAGGAAAATAAGGATTGATGGATTAGTTTCCTAATCAAACCATCATATCTTTTACTATGCATGGACTTTTTTAGTCACCGTGAGAAACTTTGCATAGCTAAGTGACTATTTTAGGAAGTTACTTAGGAGTTTTGACTATGAGATAGGATAGAAGATTTGAATATAAGATAGGATTCCCATAAACAATGGGATTAGATTTAATGTTTTATTTTTCTAATAAATCCCATAAATCATGGGATTTTGATTATGGTTGCCTTTAGGTGCTAAATGAGTGCTAGGGCTATAGTATAAATACGAGTATTGTAATACTCTAAAATATATAACAAAAAAGTTTTGTTATTGATCTTCAAAATGGTATCAGAGTTGTAAGGGTCCATTCTTTTATTTTTTTGGGCCTTAATTAACAACTATTTGTTGAAGGTTCCCAACCTTCATTGTCATCACCATAATTTGTCCCTAGCATGTTCTAAGTTACCATTATTATAATTTTTCCTTTTCTTTCCCTTTGATTCCTATAATGTTAAAAACAAGGAAGACAATCATTCTAGTCCAATTGGATGAGGTAATCCAATTTTAACAACCGGAGAGTTACAAAGCATTCTAGCTGCATATAATTTAGGTAGAAGAAACTAGCTTAAGTGGTCACAACTCATTCATATAGTGTTAAAAGGAAAAAGAAAGATTAACCATTTTATGCATATCGTTCTTAACCTAGGAGATCTAAAGTTTAAAACGTGGAATGAGGAGGATTCTATGGTTTTGGCATGGTTGTGGAACCCGATGACTCCTAAAATAAGTGACGCTTACATGTTTTTGAACATTGCAAAAGATGTTTGGGAACATTGCAAAGCCAGAGATGCAGCCCAAGTGTATGAGGTCAAGGTGAAAAGAATGGCAGCAAACAAAGGAATAAAACTATCATTAAACATGTCAATCAACTGAAATTGTTGTGGTCAGAATTAGATCACTATCAGGTGATACAAACCAAGTATCTCAAAGCTGCTGTAATCTTAAAGGATTTGATTGAATGAGACAAAGTTTATATAACTTTCTAGTTGAAATTATATCTAAAATTTGATCAAGTGAAGATATAATTCTTGGGAAATCAGAGGTTCCATGTTTTATGAAGTGGTGGTTTTAATTCAAAGTAAAAAAAAGTAGAAGAGGTTAATGCTTAAACCATCAAGCACTAATAGTTCTGCCACGGTGTAAGAGAAAAGGGAATAGCATTTGAAGAAGAGAAAAGAGGTCAATAGAAAACTCAAAGCCATGATGGACTACTTTGTACTTACTGCAAGAAGTCTTGTCACACCCATAACAAGTGTTGAAAACTTTATGGAAGGCCTACAAGTAGAGAATGAGGTAAAAAAAGAGGATAATTAAAGAACAAAGGGCAATCCCATATTTCTAAAGATTTTTCAAATGAGTAAGGTGGTCTGAACCAAAAAGAGATTAAAAAAGTAAGATCACTTATCAAAAGTTGTGAAAAACATGAAGAATCTCT
>JAQSVH010195517.1:5536-16989 GCA_029448705.1 Adansonia digitata | reverse complement strand
TTTACCTCCACATATATGATCATCCTAAACATTTAACTATAGACCTTTGGCCACCAGAGATCCTTCACATCTAAATGTCCTTTTCTCTAAATTATTTGAAGAACTTACAAATGGCTTATGCTCCTAAAAGATTCAAATAACGATAGTTTGACATGTGTAAAATAATGATAGTAATTCTGAGATCTTTCTCGTCTAGATAATATCTTACCATGACTTTCTTGGCATTCTTCCAAATCCTTGATTTAGGAAATATGAAAGTAAAAGTAAGCCGAAAACACCTTTTCTTTTTAAATAAAACCTTTTCAAACTAATTTTTGATACATAAGATATAAGATTCGAGAGCTTTTCCATGCTAATCTAATCTTTTTTAAAAAAAAAAAAAGCTCAAGGACCCGTTGATGGCTATGAAGCCAACAGTATTTAAGGGTATACTGTAAGCCTTTTATTGAGTGCAACGTCATGCTATTGAGGTGTTTAAAATGATTTTAAAAAGAAATTATCCTTTTTTCTAGCGAAATGCTTGCCAGTTAAAATGGCTGTGTTTGAAATGAAAAATGACCTTCTTTCTCTATCCCTTCTCAAATATATAAAATTATTCTCTTCGCTGTCCCCTTTAAGCCTTGTAATTTATTTTCTTTCTTTAAACTCTAATCAAGGATCACCTTTTACATTGGGGCAAATGAAGCTAAGCTTTAAAATCAAAAAAAGCAAATTTCATCTTAAAGTTACAAGAAGAATAAGCTTGTTATCACGAAAAAGTCAAAAATCAAGCAAAGTTCAAGAAAGTTCAAGTTTTAAGCTCAAATACTCAAAGTGAAAAATAAAGAAAGTTCAAGTTTCAAGTCTAAATATTCAAAGTGGCAAATGAAAAATGTTCAAAGTTCAATTTATAAGTTCAAATATTCAACTGAAAAATAAAAAAAGTTTAAATTTCAAAATTTCAAAGTATAAAATGAAAATTAAGAAAGTTTAGATTTCAAGTCCCTTTAAAATAAAGAATGAAGCAAGTAAAAGTAAATGAAGAAATGTAGATGCATTTTGCCTTGAAAGACATGCTAGGTCAAATTTTGCTAAAGAAGAGTGATCCTTGATTCAATTACCCTTAGACACTTGATTTAGGTCTATTTATCCTTTCTTTTCTAAACCCTAAACCATGGCCTATGTTACATACCTAACAAAGTCCATTTTGATCAAACATAGCTATTTGAGTTGTAGGGACATTCCTAAAAAGCTTTTTATAAATCTATCTTTTTGAATGATTTTTGAGTCCTTGATAATATGATGGGGAAAAATTAAAGGCCTTGGAATTACCCCTTAATTGATAAAGATAGCCACCAATGAGAACCTTTCATGCTAATTTAGAAATTACCCCTAACCTTTAAAAATTTCATGATATCAATAAAAGGTTGAGTCGAATGCCCAAATATTGATTCTCTTAAAATAACCATTCAAAATCTTTATACCCAAACTTGGAAATTAGGCTTGCCAAAAGCCTTTCAAATAAACACTTCAAGACTTGGTATTTGCTAGCATTAGTTTAATGCCTGTCACGCTATTGTATTTGAAGATTAAAAAGATGTTATAACTTGATTGTTTGTCTTTCAAAGAACTCCTATGAAATGAGCATCCACCTAAATTTGGTTTTGATAAACCTTGACTTTTCTATATCAATTTCTTCAAGACAAATTTTAGTAGTGCCACCCCATTTTCTGCCTTTGAGTTCATTTCTTCATCTCATTCAAATAAGTCGCTAGTAGTGATAATTGATCACAAAAAAGTTTTAATATCATGATAGTGATAGCACATCCATTATTCTTGATATTGGAAAATTCATGGTTGAAATTATTTTAGAATTTTCATAGATTTTGATCAAGTAAACTTTTCCCCAGGTTAGAATGAAAAGGTGATCTCATTCTATAAATCTTGCAATTTTGATGAATGATGATACTTTTCATTATTTCAATAGAAGTTTATGAATATGCCTTGAGCAAATACTTCTCCAATTGCATAAATTATATCTTTGAATCAATGAACCCTAATTTTATATTTGATGACATTTTGATAAGGATTGAGCGATTCTCTTTAGAAATCTATGACCATCTCACGCGATCCTATCGTAAGGTAGGTGAAAAAGGCTTCGATGATGCTTCAAGGGCGATATCTGAAGCAATTTAGAAATGTTTTCAATGCTTTGATGGTGATATTTGAAGCATTCAAAAGTTTTCATTCTTAATGAAACCTTCCGAAATCTATGCCCAACATAGCTAGCCGGAATAATAGTCAATCAATAGTGGCATCATTTCAAAGTCTTCGATGGTGATATTCGAAGCATTCAGAAGTTCACTCTTAATGAAACATTCTAAAATCTATGCCTGATGTGGCTGGCTAGAATCGTAGTCAGTTAATAATGGCATCTTTTTGAAGTCTTCAATGGTGATATTCGAAGCATTCAGAAGTTTTCGGTCTTAATGAAACCTTCCAAAATCTATCCCCAACATAGCTGGCTGGAATGAATGGTGATATTCAAAGCATTCAAAAGTTTTTGTTCATAATGAAACCTTCTAAAATCTATGCTTAATATAGCTAACTAGAATAGTAGTTAGTCGATAGTGGCATCCTTTCAAAGTTTTCGATGGTGATATTCGAAGCATATAAAAGTTTTCATTCTTAATGAAACCTTCCGAAATCTATGCCTGACGTAGCTAGCCAGAATTGTAGTCAGTCGATAGTGGCATCCTTTCTTCGATGGTGATATTCGAAGCATCCATAGAAATTAAAACCAAATCTTTTGTGATCACTAGTAAGGTGTACAGGAGGAATAAGTTTATTTATGTTAGAACCAAATCCTTTGTGATCACCGAGATGCTTCTATGCCAAAGGTGTATAGAAAGAAAGGTTCATTTGTTATTAGTCAACTTTGCTTAATTAGAAACCAAAGAAGCATGATGTCTGACTTCGTCCAGTTAAGTAGAATGATTAGTTTCATAGGTTTTTTAGTTAATATATATGTGTGTGTCAAAAAACCAAAAACAAAAAAAAACCATAAACGAAAAAAAACAACAAACAAAGCTTCTAGAAAAATTTTGTAAGTCTCGAACAAAATAGTGTCTATTTGGTCTTTGCCCTGCTCTTAATTCTCAGCAACGGTCAAAGAAGGGCAGCTGTAGACACTTAATTTTGTCAGGCCCTTTTCCTTGTCAGTCCAAAAATATTCGAGATATAAAATTAGGCATTTTTCCACTAAAGGTAAATTTTTTCGAAGGGAATGTGCTTAAATGACCATAGGTGCACGCTACATAATTAGCAACATTTCAATGGTCGTACAGAGTAAATCTTGGATAAAAAAGACGAATTCAAGGTAAAATAATTAGCTTTTAACTTTACACTTTCAAAATTTTGAAATTTGTTTCTGTAAATGTTATTATGATCAAATTTCCCATTTCTAGGAATTCTTTTGAATTTTTTTGTTAAAATTGGGAAGGTAACCATCGTATATTTTTATCTATACCGGTGTGGTATTTATGCCAATATCCACTTCAAAAAATTAGAAATAATCGAGGAAAAATTCATATTGGCTATACCATAAGGTGTCAAGTTGTCCATTTTTATAATTAATTTTGAATTTTTTGCAGTATCGCGAGTATCATAGTCGTAAACTTTTTTTGGAATAAATTGCTTCAGATTTTAGATTTTCATCTTTATTATTATAAATTAATATTTTGATTAATGTGATGCATAAAATTCATTTTTATAAAATTTGAACACATTTTTTAAATTTTTTTGGTTTTAAAATATGAGTTTTTTTATCTGTAAAATTTTCAGTGGAATCTTCTCAGGTTTTAAACTTCAAAATTCTTTAAAAATTCACATTTAATTACCAATAAATTAGTTTTTCAAAACTTATTTTATTTTATAAGTTTTACATTTTTTTTGTTTCTAAAATATAGGGTTTTCTGCTCCATAAATTTTTTGAGAAGACTATTCAGAGTTTCTAATTTCTAAAAATCTTCAAATATTATTATTTAATTCATATTAAATCAGCTTCAGAAAATCCAATTTGTTTTATAAGTTTTTCATTTTCTTTTGTAATTTTTCCTTGTTTCCAAGATTCAGAGTTTTCTAATCTGTAAAATTTTTTTAAGAGGGACTTTACTGAGTTTATAATTTTTAAAATTCTTCAAATATCTTCGTTAATTTCATATTAAATCAGTTTTTCAAAATTCATTTGATTTTATGAGTTTTGAATTTTCTTCCATAATTTTCTTCGTTTCCAAAATTTATAATTTTCTATTTCGTAACTTTTTTTGAAAGAATTTTTCTTGATTTATAATTTTTAAAATTCTTTAAATATTAATGTTTAATTCATATTAAATTGGTTTTTCAAAATTCAATTTATTTTATGTGTTTTGTAATTTTTTAGAATTTTTCCCATTTCTAAGATACGAAGTTTTCGCTCTTTAAATTTTTTCAGAAAGATTTTTTTAGTTTATAATTTTCAAATTTCTTCAAATATTATTCTTTAAATCATATTAAATCAGTTTTGAAATTTTAACTTATTTTATGAGTTTTAGAATTTTTTCTATTACCGAGATATAGAGTTTTCATAAATTTTTTTGGGAAGATCTTTCTGAGTTTCTAATTTTAAAATTCTTCAAATATTATTATTTAATTCATATTAAATCAGTTTTAAAAAATTCATTTTATTTCATGAGTTTTGCATTTTCTTTCAAAGTTTTTTTGTTTTAAAGATATAGAGTTTTCTACTCCGTAAATTTTTTAGATAAGATTTTTAAGTTTATAATTTTTAAAATTCTTTAAATATTATTGTTTATCCCATTAAATCAGTTTGTAAAAATTTAATTTATTTTATGAGTTTTATATTTTTTTCATATATGATAATTTTTCCTGATAAGGTTTTTTTTCTTGTATGATTTTACGAGTTTGACTTTTCAATTAGTTTTTTTCATTATTTCATTTCCAATTTTTTTTATAATTATAAAATTTTTTATTTTAGATTTATTATCGTTATTTTAATTTTATTTTAATTTATGATTATTTGCTACTACTTTCATAGAAACTAGTCTTGTTGATTTCTAACTTATCCCTAACCGATTTAGTTGGTTTCTAATTACCAATAAGATGGTATTATCTAGGCAATCATGACAATATTATTTGAATGACCCTTGCACATTTGTTAAATTAATGCAAATCTCAACTTTTTATGCTAATTATGACAAAAATATAATAAAATAAATTAATTAATTTTTTTCTTCTCTCGGAGTTTTGGCCAAAAAGATTAGGGGATCCTCTTGGCTGAACCTCCCCCTTTATAAAAGAGGAAGATGTGCTTTCTTTTTTTTTCTTTTGGGAGGTTTTCTTGCTTGAAAAAGTTATATTACTAAACAAAATAGCATATTTTAGTTTTCAATTTATTCAAGGTATAATGTTTTAATCCTTTAGTTTTTCTCCATCTTCATTCATTTTCTTTTCTTATTTATGATTTAAATCCATGTTAAGGCTCATGGATTTTCATCCATGTTGAAAGACTAGACATGGTGATAATAAATGTACGTAAAATTTGTCATTATTTATTATTCTTTTTCTGGTTATATTTTGTTTTTTTTCATAAAATATTGTAGTTGTTGCTATGATTTTGTCTTTTGTTGTAGATATATTGATGTTTATATTATTTATTATGATATTTTGATGTTTATATATATGGATTAGTATATTTATATAATTATTTTTATGATATTATCATTATTTCAGTTTAGTGGTGATTATTTATTTTCCTTGTCATTTATTTTTTTATTAAAACATGTTTAAATTCTATTTTCTTTCCTTGGTTGAATCTGGTGGGCTGATTTGATGATGATTTTATGCTTTTTTTGGGTGATAGTTTTATGTTTTCTTATGTTTTTTAGGATATTTTATAATACTAGACAATATAGGTATTAAATCGTAAAATATGTAAAAAAAAATTTATGCCATTTTTGATTTGGTCAAGAGTTTTGTGGACTATATGAAACTGATTTTGTGTATTTCAAAACATGATTTAGGCATTTTTAACACTTTAGGGGGTCATTTTATGCTTTATGGCTAAAAGTGTTTGGCCAAATCTTTGTACTCACTTTTACAATTTTTTTTAGTGATTCTTTGCTAATGATTTGTTGTGATGTTTTGTGATATTTTATCTCATAAGGGTCAAAATGTAATTTTACAAAGCTTAGTGGTTATTTTACAAATTGTAAAAAAATTTTGTTTTAAGGCCAATGTGTTAGGCCAAATTCTTATTGATATATTTGCTATATTTTTCATCTATATTTCCATATGATTTTCGGATTTTTAGACTATTTTACCATGTAGGAAGCAAAATGAAAATTTTGAAAAATTTAAGGATTAAATAGCAAACTTAGATGTTTATAGGGTAAAATTGTCATTTTGTCAACTTTAAAGATTTTTATTATTCCTATGGCCTTCCATAGGGGTATAGAAATTTTCAAAGTTTTCGTGTTCTCTAGGTTTTTCTTTGGGTATGAAATGAAATTTTTAAAAGTTTATGGGTTAAATTATAATTTTTACGTTGTAAGCCAGATTTTTGATTTTAGTTTCCAATTTAGGGTAAATTCATCATTTCATTATCATTATAGTGTCCATTAGGGGTACCAGAATACTTTTATGTCGAAGGTATACCCAAGGGGCATTTTCATAATTTTTTTCACTGGGATGCTTTTATGTGAAAGGCAAATGTTTAGGATTCGCTTAGCTTTTTAAGGTCATTTTTGTGTCCATTAAGATTATCGGGATACGTTCATGTTAGAGGCATACCCTAGAAGCAGTTTCATAATTTTCCTTACTAAGATGCTTTTATGCTGAAGGTGCATGTTTAGGATTCGCTTAGCCTCGTAAGGTCATTTTAATGTCTATTAGGGTTACCGAGATACTTTCATGTTGAACGTATACCCTAGGGCATTTTCATAATTTTCCTCATCGAGATGCTTTTATGCCAAAGGTGAATGTTTAGGATTCGTTTAACCTTTTAAGGTCATCTTAATCTCTATTAGCGATATCGAGATACTTTCATGTCGAAGGTATAACCTAAGGGTATTTTTGTAATTTTTCTCATCAGTGCTAAGGGTGGATTTTTAGGATTGGTTCAGCCTTCATAGATCATTTAAGGTCCGTTAGGGTTATCAAGATACTTTTAAGTCGAAGGTACATCCAAGGGGTATTTTGATAATTTTATTATGAACGAAGTCCTAGATAGTAACTAGGATGTTTTTATGCCAAAAGGGCATATTTAGGATAGGTTCGTTTTTTCATTAGTGTCCTTGAGGGTTATTGGGATACTTTCCCGTCGAAGGTATTCTCTAGGGGCATTTTGGTAAGTTTTCTCATCTAGATACTTTTACGTTGAAGGTGAATATTTAGGAATGGTTTAGCCTTCTAAGATTATTTTAGTGTCTGCTAAGGTACCAAGATACTTTCATGTTGAAGGTATATCCTAAAGGCATTATGGTAATTTCATCGAGCCGAGTCTTAGATAAGCACCGGGATGCTTTTTGGCCAAAAGTGCATATTTGGGATGGGTTCAAACTTTTATAATCATTTTGGAGTCGTTAGGATGATAGGGATGCTTTTTATGTCAAAGGTATACCTTAAAGGTATTTTTGTAATTTTGCATTAAAACTAAGTCCTATATGTCTATTGGAATATTTTCATGTCAAAAGTACACATTAGGAATAGGTTCGTCATCTTGGACCATTTTTAGGTCTTTGGCTTAATATTTTTCATAAAATCGAATATATTTTTTAAAATTAAGGTAATGTTTCCTAATTAAATTAATACGTTAAATTTCTACTAAAATATGCGAGGGGTTTTACAGATTATTTTAATAATAAGACACCTTTTCAAAATGAAAATTAAGATTTTTTTTAATTTTTGTAAAAATAGAATGTTTTGTATTTCACAGGTTCTCCAGTAGAATACGATAGACAATGATAAGATCTTTTTGTTCTCTTGCTTCTCCGAGAGAGTGTGAAAGATATTTTGATTTTCAAAAATAGTAAAACTCGATTTTCTTATTCGAAATAATAAATTTGTTTAATAGAATATTATGGGAAATATAATTAAATACCAAATATTGAAACCAAATAAAATAAAAATTTATGTTAACATGGGATTAATGAGGTACTGATCACTGGGCATCACGAGAAGGTTGGTCCTTATTTGTGGTTGTAACAGACTCCCAATCCCTTCAAGTGATCTCTAGTATGAGCGTAGACCTCGGAGTTTGTTTTTGTGTTTTGTAATCCTTAAAATATAAACTCTGGCAGGTGTCCAATCTCACCTAGCCTAAATAAGATTGGTGGCAACTTTAGAAATGGTCATTTCATAATGACTATTTAGAGTTAAGTCGAATGAGCGATTCATCTCCACAACTCAGTCCCCAGACATTAAAAAAATAAAGAATAATATTATAATAAAGATATGTCCTTATATTGAAATAAAAAATAATGATATATAGACATATATAAAAACAATGGATACATTCACCATTTTAAGTCGGGCGGGTCAGGATTCGTATCCGGGCCATGTTGCGACAATGGTGGTTATGCATCGATACAAACAATGTTGTACCAATGCAATTTGGGTTTTTCTGCATTTTTGTTCACTGTATCGATACATGGTGGGTATGCATCGATACAAACATTGTTGTATCGATACAATCTGGGTTTTTCTGCATTTTTTTTCATTATATCGATAAAATGCTCAAGGTATCAATACATGCTTTAACCTTTTCAAAAAATGCTTAGAAATCATGCAATTTTGCTTTTGAAAACCCATGATTTGATGTTCTAATGCAAGCCTTTGATTGTAAACATTTGAAACTCATTTAATGACCAAAAGTTTGAATGAAAACCACTTTTAAAATCAAGTTTTAATGATTTTGCATATATGGCCACATAGACAAAATTTCAAGCAATATGCAACTAAAAGTCTTGAAATAAGAAATTTTCATTCAAACTATATATGCACTAGTTTATAAACCTGTTCAATTTATTTCAAACTTGTTTAAACCATGAAACATGACTTTACAACATAATCAAACATCCTAAGTCTTATGCAAGCATAATCGAATATAAAATATTAAAGAGACTTAAGAACGTGTTAATGCATTTTCACGGCATCATATCTTATACGTAAGCTCTAAATACTCCCCCTAAGGATATGTATGCAATTTAGTCATGCATTAGAGCTTCTTAATGACTAAAAACAAGAAGTTTATCAAAATTAACCTTTTATGCATAAATCATGCTTAAGTTCATGCTTTATAGCATCATTTCACAAATCAATTTAACTAGGTCATTGAGCACCAAAACATCAAATGCATATACAATTAAGCTCATTATCACTTAAAATGCAGAACATGAATTTTTATTAAAATCATTTTGCATCAAAACAATATTTTGTAGAACTATTTTTCAATGAAGCATTAAATATATATCATGAATAGGTAACAACAAAAAAATAAGCTTTTGGCTTAGAGGTTACCCATCACACTTTCTTATGTGTCTAGAGCATCCACTTGTATTGCTTTGCCCCTTATTGCTCGAACACACCTACAAGAGACTTTTACTTACATTTTGGTACCCAAATTGCTTTAGGTCCTTAGAGGTTAGTCTCAAAGCCTATTATTCCCTTAGGAACCCATACTTGCCTAACTTTAAATTTTGTTCTTTTCTTAATACGATAGGTATGCACATTATGACCATGAAAATTGTAATGTAAGCATTTAGTCATATAAACTTGAAAATATTTTTCTAAAATGATTGATTTTTTTTCTTGTTCTAAGCTTTCAAGTTTGTTGTTCAGATGACTCTAAAATGTCAATTCTTAGCTTGGAGTCATTACAATTATTTTTCAAATCTTTGGTTTTATTCTCTAAAACAAGTTCTGATTTTAATAGTAAATCATTTTTTACTTTTAATTTTGAAATCATTTTCTCATCTTTAGATTTCATTTCCTCAAACTTAACAATAAGATCATTAAATGCATCTTGTAACTCATCAAATGCATAAGAGTTTAAATTAGAAAGTTTGAGGTTACCTTAGACTTATCAAGAGCAATGAAGCAAAGGTTACCAATTTGGTCTTTCTTGGAGTCATCATCATCATTAGAAAAGTCACTATCACTCCAAGTTGCTACAAATGCTTTCTTCTTCTTCTTTTTCTTTTTCAATAATAGATAATTGGATTTGAGATGGCCCGATTCATTACAATTATTGTACACCACCTTATTAACCTTTTTAGATTGAGATCATTTACCCCTATCCATCTTCATGAATTTCTTGAATCTATTAGCAAAAATTATCATCTCTATATCTTTATCATCCTCCTCTTATTCACTCATGGAAACCTTGAATGCATCTTAACTTTCTTTGGTTGCTCCTTTCTATGATTCATCGTCACTTCATATGTAAGGAGTGATCCAATTAGTTTATCTAAGGCAAGGAGGTTAAAGTTTTTTTACTTCTTAGTTGCGGTCACCTTTGCTTTTCATGACTTAGGGAGGCTATTCAACATTTTCTTGACCATCTCCTTATTGGGATACACCTTCCAAGACCTTTCAAGCCATTAACAATGTCCATAAATCTATCAAACATCTCTTTGATACTATTCTTCAATTTCATCTTGAACATTTCATAGTCAAAAGTGAGCATCCTTATCTTAGACTCCTTGACTTTATTAGTCCCTTCATGTATGATAGTCAACTTATCCCATATCTCCTTGCTGCTATCAAATGAGGATACTCGATTGTACTCGTTTAGCCATAATGCATAAAAAAAAGTGTGCATGGCCTGGGCATCTAGTTAAGCTATCTTAGTGTTTCTTTCATTCCATTCACTTTCTTTCTTGGGAAATTCTTTATCTCCCACCATCTCCATTGGAATAAATGGACCCTTAATCATTATCTTCCATACTTGGTAATCATTAGCTTGGACAAACATCTTCACCTTTGTCTTTTGGTATGCAGAATCTTCTCCATTGAATAGAGAAGACCTCATAATTAAATGTCTTTCAAGCCCCATTGCCATCATGTCACCACTTGCCATTTTGCTTAGTCTTTTATGAATCTTTTCTCAAGGATTAAGCCTTTAAAAATGAGAAAAAGCTATGATACCAATTGTTAGACCTTTTAATAGTGAATGAAATTAAGAAGAGGTGAATTAATTTCTTAAAAATTTTATCAAATTAAAACTTTGATAAATAAGATTAAGAAATCTAAGCTATATGCTTTGGAGAGTAATGTTAATGAATAAATAAAAGCAATTAAAGAGTTAAGAAAGAAGAAAGAAACTCAAATATTTAGAGAGGTTCAGCCTCAATTGCCTACATTTTCTACCTTGACTTTACTTGCCTAGATTTCTCTAATTCCCTAACTTCAATTGT
>JAQSVH010195446.1:5069-17000 GCA_029448705.1 Adansonia digitata | reverse complement strand
ATTAATTTTAAAGTCCAAATTCATAATCTAATATGGGTTTTGATCTTTTCTGATGCAAAGAAACGAGTTAAAATTAATTTTTTGATCCAGATGGATGAGTCAAAAATGCCCAGATCATGGAAAATGGCTTATATGTATTGATACATTTAAGAATGAATCGATACATTTGGTCCAAAAACCTTGAGTTTATTGATACAATAAACATTATATCGATACTATAAACCACTGTATCAATACTATGAACCATTATATCAATACATGTTGATATGTATTGATGCATTTTTTTACAGAAAGCACGTTTTGGTCTTGGCATGGCCTAGTATCAATACATAAGCTCCTGTATTAATACATAAGTTCATGTATCGATACATTTACATATTATATCAATACAAATGGTGACATTTCAAATTTTTGGATCGTTAAAGCATTGTATCAATACATGAGAACCATGTATCAATACATTTAAGCAAATTTGCGAATTTTCTCATTTTTTTTGTCCCCACACACCTTGAACTATGTCCTTTGATGTCATATCTTTCCATTTACCTTTGATATGATCCATAGGCCTTCTTGACCTTCCCAAAATAGTTGTCACCCGGCGATCATCATCACTTCTCACATCCGTGCAGCAGATTGCTAAAAATTAGCCTAGATAAAATAAGGTGTCTACATATCTCTATTTCTTTATGCATTATATCATGGAATAAATTGACCATTGCCCTCTGATAAGTTTCCCTAGCATTTTCAATCCAAATGGCATCATTTTATAACAAAAAGTTTTCCATATTATGACAGATATGGTCTTTTTCGTGTCTTCTAGTGCCATTTGTTTCTGGTTATACCTTGAAAATCCATCCATGAAAGAAAATAGTTAATTCTTATAGTATATCAACTAGAGTATCCATGCAGGGAAGAGGAAAATTATCCTTTGGACTAGCTCGATTTAGGTCTTGGTAGTCTACATATATTTTGAGTCTACCATCCTTCTTGGGAACTGGTACAATATTTGCACCCATTTCAATTATTTTATCACCTTGAGAAATCTAACCTTGAATTGTTTCTTTACCTCTTCTTTTATTTTCAAAAGCATTTTTTGTTCCATTCTTTTTAAGAGGTAACTTGTGGATCATGATTTTGGTATCCAATCTTGGCATGTCTTGGTAGGACCATACGAAAACATTTGAAAACTCTTAGAGTAAACATATTAATTCTTTCATGGTGGCTGGCATAAAAACAGTCCCTATTCTAACATCTTTTCTATTATCTTCATCATCCTCCAAATTTATCACCTTTATGGATTCTTCATGAGGCATTATTCATTTATCCTCTTGCCCAATTATTTTTAGTAGATTGGGTTGCAAAGTATGATCATCAACACCTTCTTCAAAATTGACCTTGCACAAGGAAACAGCTCGTTCAAAATCAACCTCTAAATTATGATTGGGATCATCCACTTCTCTTTGAATGGGAAATTTGTAAAGTTAAAAAGAAGGAAAGAAATAGGAAAACAAATATATGACATGATTTATGTAAAAAGGAAAATAAATATTGGCATAAAAGAATTTGTATATAGACAAAAAGGTCATATGCATTTCATTTCTATAAATGATAGTTTAATAGAAAGATTATTAGATGACAAATTGAGTTTCTGGAATTATTTTGAACTTGGCCTAAACACTATGATTCTCTCAATATAAGTCCAATTCCTTTAGACATATCTAGAAAGATAAGGATGGATCCCGTAATCATTGTATAGTTTTTCACTATCTTCTTTAATGGTGGCCACTTGACACTTATTGAAAGCTTCATTAATCACCATAATGACTTTTTTGGTTTCTCTTTCTTTAGCTCTTAGATTAATGACCCTTCTATGAGAGAAAATTTCATCCAAAAAATGGTAAAAAATCAATTTCTGGCTTAATTGTTGATCGATGCCTTGGGTTAGCTTTTTCCACCAAGATTTGTTCTCAATTTTTTTTCTTTTGACTCTACTCTAGCTTGAAACCCAATATATGCTTGTCTTTCTTATTAATGACATTAATGGACTGACTGATTCCTCGTAAATATTTCCCAAGTCTCCTTCCAACTTGGGCTTCTTTCTTGAATATAAGCTTGAGACCTATCCTACTACTCTTTGAAAGTCTAAGTTATGGATATAGACCTTTTCGCAATGAAGGTGGCATTAACAATTTCAAAGGATCTGAAAGAGCATTCTTCAACTTCAGCATTTGCTTTAATAAAAGGGGCTGGGTTAGAAATCATGACCACGAAATCTTCATCCCTAAATAGGCTGACTAATTTCTTATTAACTATGAATTTCACCTTTTGATGCAAATATAATGGAATAGCCCTCGCAAAATAATCCATGGTCAGCCTAGCAAGCAGTTGCATGCTAGGATGATGTCCATTACATGAAACAATCTTAAATGGACATGAGCCATTATTTATAGTGATCAAAATAGTCCCTTTGATTTCTCTTTTTGTCCCGTCAACTGCCTTCATAACTGTGTAGCTATGCTTGATCTGGCAAGCATTAATTAGCAAGTGAGACAATATGAGTAGATGCATTACATGCAAAGTCGATCCATTGTCAATAAAGATTTTATGCAACATGGTCCCTTAGTGTGAGTTTTGATCTGGAGAGCTTTCATTAAAGTGTTGCCCCCTAGCATGATTTCATCGTCACTAAATTAAATGAAATTGTCAATAACAATATTATTTACTAGGCGATCCAGTTTATTTATAGAGATGTCTTAAGGAACATAAGCCTGGTTAAGCACTTTTAATAAAGCATTCTAATGTGCTTCTAAGCTAAGCAACAAGTCTAACAATAAAATTTTTGTTGGTTGCTGTTTCAACTGTTTCACTATGCTATACCATTATGTTTAATGAACTTGAGAAATTCGACTATCTCTTTTTCCTTTACTAATTCTTAGACTTTTTCTAGGACATTTTCAATAACTATGGCTTTTCCAGATGTTTATCCTTTTGATTTTGTCTTGCCACCAACTTTGCTAGTTTTTGGACCATAAATGTGACCACTTCATGTTACATGGCTAAAGCTAATAATGTTAACAATAGCCAATTAACTTGCAACAACCTCTAGGGTTGTCAACTCACCATCATATTTCCATGATATCTATTTGTTGTTTTAATATAGAATGCTATTGGTGCTCTAATAACAAGACTGGGAGTAATTTTAGTCTTTGAAGGTGTAGCCTTTAGCTAGTTGCAATGAATGATAAGAAGGCAATTGACACAGTAGGCTGGCTAAGATTATCCTTTACCGGCCATGTTAATTGATTTTTCTTCCTCTAGTCTGACTTTTACATAGAACCCAATTACACCATTATCTATTATTCCTTGAATCATGGCTAAAAAGTCAGGATAGCTTTATAGAGTATGTTTTGAAGTTGTGTGGAATTTTTAGAAGTTAGCTATAGGATCAGATCGACTTTTGATGCCTCCATGATTCTAACCAAAAATCCAGCCTTCAATCTAGATTGCCAGTATTTTTTCCTTTGAAGCTTTAACTTCTTGGACATTTGATTTCTCTCATCGCTTTTTCTAGCAATCAAAACATTAATTTTGGGTTCGAGATAATAAGGTAAGGGATTTCCTACCATATTAGGTCATAGGACATTATCGAATCGAAAGGTGCCCTTTTTAAAAAGACTTTGGATATTTTGCTTGAAGGCCATACAATTTTCAATTGAGTGCCTTACTATTGTAAGGTACTCACAATGCAGATTTGGATTATACTAGCTATAGTAATTATCATCATATGGTTTGCAAAAAATAAAGGCCGCTAACCATGCCTTAAAGAGCTTATCAAATATTTCCTTATAAGAGTAAGGAAGAGGATTATAGCAGGGTCTATGTTGGTTGGCTCTTTGGGCTAGTAGATTGATGTTGGTATTGATTGGTTTTATGGATGAGGGTTTAGGATATAAATCAATCACTGTTGTTAGTGATTCAATTTTTTCCTTTATGTTAGTGGAATGATTGACACTCATGCAAAGTCTAATTAGGTGAAGCCTATGAAACACAATGGCCTTGCAAAGTTAGTCATAAGTTACAGTCACCACATGACCCTTTTTTTCTCTATGGATAATCTGAAGCGAGCACACTCAACTTAAAAGATATATGGTGTTTGATTGAAGCCTTTGAGTTATCCCTTGGTTGGGATTTGGATTAGGCATGATAAGATGAAGGGGAGAGAGATTATCAGACAAATCACTTATCCAACTAGTCCTAGAAAGTTCTCAGGAAATAACCATAAATTTGGAGTCACCACCGACCATTTCTAGCTAGGCATGATAGGAAGCCTATTGAAAATAATATCTTGAGTTACAAAGCTCGAGACACTGATTTCAAGGTTTACAAGGTCCAAAGACTCATTGGTTGGATTAGGAGTTGGTTGCGGGTGAGGAAGGATTAGCACCCCCATGACATATGAAATTGGTACTGGTTAACTATATCTCACTTTGGTTTCAGTTTAATTGGTTCTATTTAGTCATTATTTAGATATAACCCCTTTTAATGCATGACTTTTGTCGAAATTGTAAATTTGGGCTTTGATAGAAAACTTTATATCATCTATGTGCCATGGAGGTAGGGGAAGCACAAGGATTTTTTGTGAAAATAACCATCATATTAAATTTTGCAAATTCACATATTTCATTTTCGGCATTGGAGAGATAATGGCATGGAACATTGGTTTATAAAATTTTTGAAAACAAACTTTAAATGTGAATGCACAAAGTCACTATAAATAGGAAATGTGTTAGCAAGATGAAAAAGAATATAATGATTTCACAAATAAACAATCACAAACAAAAGAGCGTAAAATGGAGGGATGATGAGGATGTATCTCATAATTATCTTTGATTATTAAAGAATAACCAGAATAATAATTTAGAGATGAGTTTGGATTCTATGGTAATTTGAGGAATGAAAAAAGGTTTTAATCAAAACAATCTGGGATATCCAAAAGAGAGAAAATTTTTGGATTTTTAATGTAAAAAAGAGGTTAGAGTATCCTTTTAAAAAGGTACGGTTAAAGCATTGCCAGAGATAAAGATCTTGATATTTTAAGAAAATAATTAGGAAACCTCAATTGAGAGGAAAAAATTAAGTTTTTTTAATGGAAAACAGGGTTACATATCCTTTTAGAAAGATAGGGTTGGAATATCCCCAAAGATGAAAATTTGTAATGTTTTAAAAAGGAAAAGATATTTTGAAAAAAAATATTTTGAACATAAAGAACTGAAGATCCAAGCCTAAAGGGTTTGTGTTGTAAAAGAGCCAATCAGATGCATTTTGAGAAGTTCGAACGTCCCAATTATGACAATTGGGACATTACGTTAATTTTAATTTTAGAGAAAATAAAGGGTAGCATCGCATTGTCTCCTTTCCTAAATTTATTTTAGGTTCATCTGAAGGCTTCGAAGGGTAAGCACGGTACTGTTGGAAAGTTAACTCAACGAAGATTGATATAAAAACATTTAAAAAATCCTAGAATATCACCTTCTAGGTAGAATTAATTTTTAGAATTAGGCCTATTTTGACACTAGCAGCATGTACCAAGGAAAAGGCATAATGGAGTTTGAAACATCGTTTCGGGCTCATCCAAAATCGTTAAATCATAATCAATAGCTTTGCAGAGAGAGAATTTTGTAAATTTTCTAGGAAAAATATTTAAATAATATAGAAAAATTAATTTGTTGGACCGAAATAGCATAAATAGAGTGTTATGCATTGGTCCTAAGGGTTCCATATAGCAAAGGTTTGAAAAACCGTAACTTTCTCATTTGAGATGATCCAAGGGCAAACGAGACATCTTTGGGAAGATAATTCGATGCCCTTTAAGGGAAAAATATGAAAAAAATTCTAGAAAAAACATTTGTAGTTTGAAAATAATTTTTCAAATTCAGACTGTGGTGCTACTAGTGCAAAAAATAGGGGTTATTCAATTTTTTGGGTTTCTTGATGGTCAAATTCAAGTTATGGACATCTAAATGTCCACAAGATAGGGAAAAGAATGACACTAGCATCACAAGTTCATTCCATAATCCTGGAGTACTTGGGGATAATGAGACAACCCATTGACCATGCCACCATAAAGGTGTTAAACTCAAGATCAAGGCTTAGTATATATTTTTCATCAACCAAAAGGGTTATTTTTGTTTGAAAAACAACATCTTTAAACTTATTTTACCATGTCCAGGTTTGAAATGTTTAATTTGCCACCAAGATTGGAAGATCAATTTTATGAGAACATTAAATCCATGTTGTTTTTCATCTATTGAGGTAGCATGAACTTAACCAGGGGATTTTTTTTTTAAAATCAGATTTTTAGCAAACAAGCAAGCATCTTGAAAGGGATGTCATGAACAAAATACAATATACACAAAGATGAACAGGGATAACACATGCAAACACACAAAGATGCCATTTTAACATGGAAAATATGACAAAAAAATGCAAAGAGGTGACAAATAAGATGCATGGAAATGATAACTCCATGAATGGCATAAGAAATCATGCTATGGAAAATGATAGGAACATATTTAGTCAAAGAAAAAACACGTTGGAATTTTCAAGATAGCATTTTTGTGCCATTAGACTCCTTAAAATGCAAGAAAATGTATGAACATACTCAATGCATACTAGGAAGAACACTCAAGCATGCATTAAGCATGCAAAAATAGGTAAAACATGACAAAATTATGTTAATAGGAACTGCTTTGATGACAGAATGAAAGAGAAAATGTTTGGCCTATCAAGCAACATCAAGGCATCAAAAGAACATCAAAATACTAAGACTACCACAACCAAGGCAACGATAATGCATGGAGGTCCTAGGATAGTCATGGCAGCATAAACGATACACTAAAATGATGCAAGTACTAGAAATAAGAAAAGAAATAAAGGTAGGTTAGAAAATTTACCAAAAGCCTCAAGCTTTAGCCTTTTCTTTGAGCAGCAACTTGAGACTCACCCTTTTTCTTTTTTTTTCTTTTGATGTTGATGTGCAAGGAAATGATGCAAAAAAAAAAAGAAAGAGATTTATGGTAGGGTGTTGAGGGAAGGAAGTTTTAAGAGGATGGATGAATGAAATAGAAGGTGTCAAGACTTAGCAGCCTGTATTGATACTCCATGGATTTATATCAATATTCCAACTTGTGTATTGATACATTTTGTGAAAAATCACAATGACATCTACGGGCAAGGTCTGTATAGATACAAGCATGCCAAATATTGATACCATACCTTAAGAATCGATACCAGATCTTCTTATATCGATGCTAAATGTGAAATTTAAATTTTTGGTGACATGAAAGCTTCGTATTAATACTTACACACCAATGTGACTTGCACATACCTTAGGCTCTTTGAATACTTCATTATGGTCACAAATAGTGGAAAACAGACTTGTGCTCATATGAAAAACTTTGTGATGCCTTGAATAATGACTTTTGATGCCTCATTTTTACATTTTTCCTTAATACGACCCATAGTAATTTTAGACCTTTCCAAAAAAAAAATTTTACCTAGCGACATAGCACCCGATAGTCATCCTTATTTTATTTTTTATTACTTTTTGGATTCTATAATCTTTCAATTATGACTCGAGATGGTAGTAATGGGCCTAGATAAAATGATGTGTCTGTAGTTACAATGATGAGATGATGATGCATCAAAGCCATGCTTCTAAAAAGGCTCTTAATCATCATACTGTCAAGACAAGGCATTGAAAATGCATAAAGACTAGCATGTTTTGAGCTTTCATGCATTTGATGCGTGCAACTCTTTAATATCATAGAAGTTAAAGTATAGAGATGCTTAAGGATAGCATATGGGAGCTTGTCTTGTAGAAACAAGTTCATACACATGGCTTGTATGAGAACTCCATTTGGTATATGTCACTTTAGTGTCTATGGAATATGTTCTCATGTGCCAGTCGTGTATATTAGGCCTCATACTTGTGATACTAGGTCATCTTGTATGGGGAGTATCATGCTTTGATTCCATCACGAGCAAGTCCATAATAGATTAATGCTTGTGGTAGAGTGGTTTTGGGTTGAAGAGAACTTTTTCGTAGTGATGTCCAGACTCATGCATGTATTGGATTTCAAAAAATCTTCAAGCCATAATATAAATGCAATGGAAATAATAAACATAGAAAAAGCCATATTTCCCGACAAATCTTTAGGGAGGGACTCACATACAATAAATATTAAAAATTAAATTCAGGAATTAAACATTCATATGATTAGGAGTTACCCCAATTTTAGATGTCAAAGGCTAAAATACAACCAATCAAAAAGATTCTAAGAAGACGATTTCTTAAAAGACGCTTGAAGATCACAAGCAGTACATGTGTCCTGCCTCTAAGGGTTATCCACATAGGTGACTGTTGAAACCCTTTTAAGGCCAAGTGATTATCTAGTGCTAGCTAGAAGGGTTATCAACCCTCAACCGAAAGTTAATCTTTCTTATTTTTTTACTAATCAAGAACTAAGAACAATTCTTGAAAGAGGTTGGCGCAAAAACAAAAATAAGAATTCTATGAGGTGTTGGCAAAATGGAATAGTCATGGAAAATACTTTGTAAACCTTAAAAATATTTTCTCTTAAATTAGTTAAAAAACCCCTAATTATTCTATCCTAAATCTTTATATAATAGTTTAATCCTAGCCCTACTTTGACTTAGGATGGAAGAGTTTTAACCTAATAAAAACTCCTAAATCAAGTGAAATTATTTTCCCTTGTTTTAGTTGTTTTAATTGAACCAATCCTATTTTCAAATAAACTTTATTGGTCAGAAAATATCCACCAAAATTAGGCCGAAGAAATCGGCCCAGTAATCTTAGGCTACAAGAATAAATAATGGTGCAATATTTAGGGTTTTTGGGCTAAACTTGTGTTTCCATCAATTTAATCTAACTAATTCAATTTTATTTATTCTAAATAAATAAATAATACTTAGTTCATAAATATAATTATCAAATAATTATAGAAATTCAATAAATAAATAATATTTATATCATAAATATAATTATCAAATAATTATAGAAATTAAATAAATAAATTAGAAACATAATTTAACTAGTATACACGATCCCTATAGATTTTTATTACTATAAAATCCTTAATTTAGTTAAAACCATTTTAAATTGATTTTAATATTATTTAATATTAATTATCAAATAAATAACGTTATGATGTTTAAAGGGATAATAAATAAATTGTTGAGATAAGAAATTTGATTCTCAATCAAATCCTGAGTCTAGATGAAATTCTACTTCAACTAGAACCAACATTTGCCCATTTATACACTTTATGTCTTAATTTAGACATTATTTTAATAAGACAATCTTAATATTAATGTCTTAATTAGCCAACAAAATCTAAATTTCATAAATCTAATTTTTGTCTTAAATAATTAAACTTATTCAATTAAGTCCATTCAAATTACATTTTATTTAATAAAGTCATACTTAATTAAATCTTAGATTTAATCCAACAAATATACTGTATGTTGGCAATGAACATAAATAAACTCATTTATTATTTTCATAGATCAAGTATGAGATCTAGCAACCTATCAAGATGACCTAAATGTTGAAAACTCAGTGTGACCTTAGAGAAACCTTTTAGTAGCTAGCCCATCAGTGTAGTATGATACTTTCACCATAAATCCTAGATTAAGGATGAGCATGGTGTACAGTCGACCATGGTTGATGTTTATGAATCTATAAGGAACAGCTTCTTATAATTCATTTATGCTCTGGCCAGAGCCTTTATTATAATTAGCCATAGTTAAGAACACTCGAGATACGTCTACAATGTCACTCAAAGTAGTGAATCCTCTCAGATCATTCTTTTACCACCATATGATTCATTCTACACCCAAAACCACCCTACCATAAGCATCCATCTATCATGAAACCGTTCATGATGGAATAAAAGCATAACACTCCTCGTACAGGATGACCTGGTATCATAAGTCTAAGGATTATTATGCATGACAAGCATGTGAGAACATATTCCATAACCACTGGAGTAACTTATACCAAATGGAGTTCTCATACAGGCCATGTTTAGTGAACTTTTTCCACAAAATAGGCACCTATAGGCTTTTTAAGTATAATATATGCTTCAAGCTTTATGAAATGAAAGGGTTAAATGCATCTAGGATATACTTATCTTTATGCATTTTCAATTCCCCGTCTTAACAATACAATAACTAGGAACAATTTTAGAAACACGACTTTGATGTATAAAGATCTCATTATCATAACAGGTTTACTAACTTTGCAACACCACTATTTTTCAAGGGCTTCATCCAATTAATGTGTGCATGAGTATCAATCACGCCATTATCATGAAGGAAAACCTATGTTACTTTAACTTAGTAACTTGTATATGGTTATTTGACCATATATTCCATGTCCAATGCTAATTGGTTTAAGGGCATACACTAATATCCCTTACTTGTACTTGAAACAACTGTATTATTCTTAATGTCTCTTTGTTAGAGAATATGTCAATTCATCTTTGATAATCTCCATTATCGAGTCATAAAACTGCTCGGATCACAATGAAACCTTGATTCAAATCATATGGCTTAGTTGTCTTACAACTATTGGAATCAAATTTAGTTAGACTTATAGCTATAATCCAAAATATATCATTTTTACAAGCCTATGATGAAATAGTTTGTTTAGGTCTGTTGGATGTAAATATGTAATCTCTCCAGTCTGAAACTCATTCCAAAATTACATCCAAGCATGTATAACATTAGTTTGTCACTTGTTCATGTATATTAACTTTAATATCCCATGAATTCCCCATTAAGTCTTACATTTTCATGAATATTAACTTTTAATAGTTCATGAATACGCCCACTAAACATAGTATTTGCAAGACCTTTACATGGAATTCAATTTTAATAAGATTCAAAATTTTAAATTAATTGGGCTTAATTTAATCAATTAGTATAATTTGATAGACCATGATGTAGAACAATTCTACTATGATGTTTTAAATAAAGGAAATTAAAAGCATGACATATGTATGCCAACAAAAAACATATGTTCAAAACATTTATTCAAAACGAAACTTCCCAAAATTTGATCCATAAAACCAAAAACATAAACAGCCAATGTTTAAAATAAAATGGAAGTTCTCAATAAGTACCATGCATAGAGGCATAAGCCGGATCCACATCATCTAAGTTACCCTCTTCAATGATTCATCTTCATTTATCCTTCTCATTATCTTTATCATTAGTCCTTACAATATGTCAAACATACTTAGAACCAATAATAAGGTATCATATACTGAAGGAAAGTAAATGAATTTTTTAAATTTATACCTAAATTAAAAACTCTCCTTTGTTTTCTATCCTTAACCGATTCAAGGTACTCTTTGCAGTTTTTCTTCCACTGACTAGGTTTTCCACACTGATGACAGGTACCCTTATCAATTTTGTCCTTAGCCTTTACACCAACAAATGGCCTTAAACTCTTTGATCAATCTTTTTTTTATTTCTTTTTCTTTGTTCTTGGTTTTTTTAGAAGTAGAAGTAGAAGTAACCATGTGGATAGACTTTTCATTGGTAAGAGACTTTTCTGCTGTCAATAACATGTTCAACAATCCTAGAAGGGATGTCTCTAAATGATTAATGTTGAAGTTTAACACAAATCATGAAAATCTTGGAGGCAGAGGAAAAAAAACTAGATTGATATCTAACTCATTATCTATCGACCAACCTAACTATTTTAGATAAGTGATCTAGAATCATCTTTAGCACATGAGTTCTCATAGGTGTACATTTAGACATCTTTGTTTGGAACAATTCCTTTAAGATGTTAAACCTTTTAATGTGCCTTTCTTTATCAAACAATTCTCTAAGGTTTAA
>JAQSVH010195425.1:0-17003 GCA_029448705.1 Adansonia digitata | reverse complement strand
GCATTGGTCTCATCAACTGCAAAAATCACCTTTCTCATGCATTAGTCTCATCAACTTATTTCATATCAGAAAGAATCCGATTCTTATGCATTAGTCTTATAAATTTTTTTCATATCCGAAAAAATCTGATTGCATGCATAAGTCTCATCAATATATTTCATATCAGAAGAAATCTGAATCCCATACAGTAGTCTGATCAATTTTTTTCATATTAGAAAAAATCTGATCATTTTGCATTAGTCTTATCAACTTTTTTATTTCAAAAAGAAATTAATTTTCATACATTAGTCACGTACTTTCGAATATAAATAAAACCTAAAAATAGTCACATACTTTCAAATACAAATAAAATCTAAAACTGGAGGATGTAATACGAAATCACCGCCTGAATTGGCGATTTCTGAAAACAAAAAAAAATCAAAAATTGAAAAAAAAAATTTACTTGGTGGGAAATTGTCATGTGATATGGCAATTTCCCATCATTGTTGGGAAATCGCCATATTCTCGCCTTCGGTCGTCGAATTTTGCACCATGAATGAAATTAATTGAGAAATCGCCATTTGATTTGGCGATTTCTCAAAATAAGTTGAGAAATCATCATTTCAAATGGCGATTTCTCAATTAAATTGAAAAATTAACCTATTTCGATAAATAATATGATTTTGACCTATTTTTATAAATAAAAAAATATATATTATTTGCATAAAAAAGCCGCGAGACGAAGGTATGAAAAGCAAAGAAAAAAAATATGTCGCTTCTTTGCTTTTTTTTTTTCTTTTTTTTCCCTTGGTCTGAGTCTGCTTCACAATGCCTCCCTTTTATCTCCTTCCTTTTTCTTTTTGCTTTTTCTAAATTTGTCTTTTTTAGTCTTTTAAGTTCAGTTTTACAAGACAAATTTTATACATAGCAAAATTAAGGCATTTCAGTTTCTCATTGTGCAATGCCAAAGTTACCCTAAAAACATTTTAATAATATCACTTGAATCCTATGACTCAAAAATAAAAGATAGTATACATAGAAGATACTCTCTAAAGACTGGGTTTTAATATATAGTAGATAAATATATGGCATAACTTAGGCTTTGATAATGTAATAGGGGAAGACTACTTGATTCATGTTTCTCAATTTCCATTGTTTGATCGTTGGGGACAAGGAACCTTTACAGGGAGGGTAAAGTGATAACAGGGAGGATTGCAACCAGTGACGAGGCAATGATAAGCAGTGACGAGGCAAGGAGGCAATGATAAGTAATGCACAAGGTTAGCACAAAGGAAGAGGACTCAGCATGAATGAACCCTTAGGAAAGCTGAGTTGGTTACTAGGCTGGTAGTACACCAGAAATGTAACTGTTTGTTATATGTTGCGATCCTGTCGGATCATAGTAATTAGAAGTTTGTTAGGAATTCAACACCATGGTACTTAATGCTTGGATTACATACTAAATAATCATTTATGAATTGAAATATATCTTCCTTCCTAATTCTCTATTCTCTAGTCTCTCTTCTCCAGTCTCCCTGTTCTCTTCTTAACTTTTACGTGCCATTATTTGATTTCAGCTCCCATTCATTTAGTTAAACGACTCTGTTATTCTCTCTCTTCTTCTGGGCTTATCTTTTTTTTCTTTTCTCTTTAAAAATTTATTGGGATGTTCCATAAAGTGATGTAGCCTTTTTTAACTCATTAAAGTGGTCAGAAAATTTAATTTGTTTTGATTTGCATGAAAATAGTTACTTGCGCAGAACTCTCAAACCCATCCCCACAATGAAAAAAAGGGATTCGTTTCCTTCCAAACTTTTATGGATGAAACGGAGCATTGATCCCTATCTTTAAAATTATCTCTTTCTCTCTTTTTTTTTTTCTCTTTTTAAAATTCATTGGAGAACTGGATCACCTTTTTAGATTAAATCATGTAGTTGCAAGGAGATGCAGCATATTTTCAAGAATATTTTGATGTTGTAAACAAAGAAAAGAATTCAAAATAAATAGTGATAGTTTTAGAAAACAATAAACACCACAAAATTTGAAACTTTAATTAGAACAACATAATTTGGTGATCAAGGACAAAGCATTAGTAGCAGTAACATAAGAGTTTGTAATTACAGCACATATAGTAGTAATTAGCATATATGTCCATTCTCAACCATATCCATGATGGATGGAGAATGAATGTAGCAGTAGCATCCATTCCTAGTTACAATCCGAACCATATAAAGCGTAACATGTTCCATCTCCAAGTGGAAGTTCCAGAGAGGGAGAGAGCCAAGGAAAGAGAAAGAGAAAGAGAAAGATGAGGATTACCTGAGTCCTAACCATGGCTGGTACGTTAGAAGAGAAGAAAGAACCCGAAGGAACCCAAAATATCTCCCAGGGTTACATGCAAATGCTTTGAGCTCCACAACCATTCATGGAGTTCTTTTCACGATGAAATATATATTAGAAAAGCTAAATGCCGAAGACAAACCACTAACTATCCTATCAATACAATTTTAATTAAAAAGGGCAAATACTTCCAAAGTTTACCCACAACCCACTTTTACATGAAAACAAGGGTTTGCAAACATTATCTTCCCTTTCCCTAAAGGAATGTGTTTGTTTTAAACATATTAGAATAAGATATGAAGTGATGTTATAAAAATATCATTACATGGTCCTAGTTTTAAACCCTAAGACTAGATGTCAATGCACAAAAATAATAATAAAAGGAAAAAAAATGGGGTATAAAATGCCCGCAATTTTTCCTAAAACTGCCTCATAATCAAGAGGGGATTAGCCGTTTAATTTAAAAGACTAAAATTTGAAGATGAGAGGCTTGCTTTTTGTGTTGTTGAATTTTACAGTTTGTGCAAACCATTTTGTATTTATTAGCCTTGCCTAGGCTAAAAGTTACAAAAAGTCAGTTTTAGTGACCCTTCCCCGGGCCGATGGTACAATACCTTTCACAACTCAGCTGATCCAATAGCTGAAGTTGGCATTTAGATAAAAATGCTTTGGTTCTCTTCAAGGAACCCCTGTTTTAGAAAGATGCAATACAAAAACCATCCATGATTTCGGAGGTGAATTGTGGCCCCGATGGGGGGCTTTCTGTGTGTGTGCAAAGGCCCTGTTGCTAAGCATGCGGGGCTTTGAGTTAGATAGAGATAGAGGGAGAAAGAGAACCATGGTTAGGCCAGAGGTTGAGACTTTAGAGCAGCTAGCTTGGAATGAGCCTCTTAATAATGAGGGATTGCCGGGGCCTGATGAGCCATGGTCACGCCTGTGGCATAGCAAAACACACTGTCAAAGATATTAGTACCCTATTCCAAGAGTGAATAAATAATTATAAAGTGCTACAATTATACACAACACTACTTCAAATTGTCTCTATGTAGCTTGTTTTCACACAAAATTTTTATTCTGCCGACAACTGAGATTTATCCACTAACTTGAAGACTCTAAATTACACACTCTAATATGAAACTACTTTTGATAAAGAAAGAAAGAAAAGGTTTTAATCTAAAAAGGAAAAAAAAGAAAAAAGAAAAATGGTTAATGTATGTAGCACAAACCTGATTGCAAGGGTGGAGTAGGTGAGAGAGACATAGGAGCAGCAGTACCGTATTGGTGTGGATAAGTACTCCCAGTTGAATAGTGAAACAGGTGATGTGGGTAGTGGACACCAAATCCTTCGATTTGGCCAGAAGAGTAGCAGGTGGCTCCACCCGTTCCTTCTCCGAGTTGAAGATAAGGGTAGAATGTTGTTCTTGTTCCTGCACCAGTTATCAACCCAGCCGGGCCACCACCATATATTGGATACTGCGCAGTGGCCCCTCCATACAAATTACAGTAGCTCTGAACCATTTAGAACAACACAATTGCAAACAGTTATTAACATTTCCGTATTAATAGCCAAGATGATGCAAGTGAAAAATCAAGTTCAAGTTACCCCCTTAACAATATATAAATCAGTTGGTAACAAAATTCAATTGGAATAAGCCTAGCTAGGAACAAACAAATACAATTAATCCTAGTGCTTGCTTGCAGTTTCACAAAATTTTAGAAGACCGCGGCTGATCTAATTTCCTATGATGAAGACATGACACAACAGCTGTATGCAAATGCAAGCGTAGGCTAGCTGATTAACCAGTACAAAACTCCTGACCGGACCAGACAGACGTACATGTAGGTAACATGATTCTACTCTATTCTGATTTTTATTGCATCCGCTTCAAAATTACAAGCTTGTTTCAGTAAGGCCACTGTATTTTAGCGTTTACATGTTTAAATCTCTCTCTTCATATTTTCAGCTCAGTGATGTTATATCCACATTTCTTTTTCCAAAATAATTTATGTCCATGTTATCTCAGAAACATTTAATCTTATGAAAAACATTAAGGAATTTTATTATAATCATTTTGAACATTTGGATTTTGAGTTATTCTCTCTCTCTCTCTCTCTCTCTCTCTCTCTCTCTATATATATATATATATATATATATATACGCACACACACATTAGATGGATTTATCCAAGGTTGAATGCTCATAGTCTTGGCCTGGTTCAGTTCGAGTCTTGAACAAATGTTTAAAATTAAAATATCAATGCAATCTGAATTTAATTTTTTAATTACAAAACATATTTTAAATTTAATAATGAAATATATTTAAACCAGCTTTTGAAATCTGACGAACCAAGCTTCGAATAAGGATTTGGAATGTTCATAAAACCCAGGCGGACCTGTGTACTTGATGTTTCAAAATATATAATTTGAAACTTGAAAATAATACCAGTGTTTTTGAATCCAAATAGAGGAAGAAATGATAAAGAGGATGTTTATTGAGTATATTCCGTGATAAAATAACATAGATATTGATGAAGCGTAATATAATGAAATTAAGTGAATTTGTCTTTTGGAAAGCGACGTGTAAATAAGTAATTTCAAAGGTATATTAACTTAATTCATGAATAATAATATTGCTGAAAGTTTGTTGGGTAACTAAATGGTCAAAATAGAATCGGGAGACAGTAACTTTGTCTATCTCATGTATAAAGGCTATGGGGATCTCAAGTCTTAGCCAAGTAGTTATCGTGCTAGACTGAATGTAATGAGAGAGAGAGAGAGAGAGAGAGAGAGAGAGTACCAACCGTAGAGTAATTAGAGTAATCTGGAGAATAAGGAGAGTACCTGAGGAAGGAAATGACCAACACAAAATAAATAAATAAAATTAGAATTTTAAAAGTTTAAAGTTATCCAAATCAATTAAGGGAGTGAGAGTCATGGTGTTTTTTTTTTCGCCCCAACTGAGGAGTGAGTCATAGTTGAAATAGCAGTGATTAACCTTTTAAAGCAAAGCAGCTAGCGAAATGCCGTTTAAATGTATATTTTTTATCTTGGTCTTGGGTGGGCATGTGCATAACATGCTTATATATATATATATATATAAAATATGACATTTAACGCGTTCATCCAGAACAGAACAGCACATGAATGTAATCTTTGTGTTGGACATACATATGTATGTAAAAGCCTGTTACGTACTTTGTTGAAAGAAGTTTGAGAGAGAGAGAGGTGCATGGTGGATGATGACAGACAGCCTAAGCTAACTTGGTTTAATGGTGCTGGGTGGTTCGTGAGTTGGCATAAGCAGCACGTGCATGGAGTGGGTACATACATTACAGCAGAGCAAAGCAGCGAAGAAAGAGAAAAAAAAGCATATACCCATAAGCATTATTATTATTAAAAGGAATCGCAAGCTGGAATTGGAAGGCATAATGATCAAGAGGGAGGCTAAAAGCTGTTGCTGTTGCTGCACCTCCAAACCCTGTCTGGAAACACCTCATGCCCCTATAATTCCTGCCTGTTCCTCCTCCTGCATGCACTGCACTCGGCCCCATTATTATTTATTAAATTCAAATTATAACCTAAGACCAAAACTAACAACTAACCGAAAATTAATTTCTCCTTTAATGCACCAATTAAAGCATTCATGTCCTATTAACAACAAAACCTTATACTCTCATTGCTCTCATTTTGGTTTGCAAATTTTAATTTCCAAGGGGAAAACAAAAGACCGACGCACTTCCCATGCAATATAATAGACTGATGAGTTTAATTTTACATCCTCCAGTATATTTCCTCCAAACAAAAGAATTAACTCAATTAAGTGATAAGACTGCTCCATTTACCATTTTTTATGGGTACAATATTCATTACTATGGGCCTGCGGATTAAGATTTTACAGATAATGTTATCACTCTCTAACCTGGATGATAATTAAGCAAAACAAAACCAAAGGAAAAAAACCCAAAAATTAAGAAGGATATATATATATATATAGAAAAATATTTGGTACACAACAGTCTTTTAACCCGCTTGTGGCTCATCAATAAATTCATCATAAGACAAATTTAAAGATTTCGTTACTAGTGGTTTGTAATTCTAACTGTTAACTTTTTTGTTTCTTCTAACATTTTTCTTACCTAAGAAAGTGTTTTTAGAGTAGGTAACATGAAATCTTTTGTGAATTTGGTCAAGTATCTTGCTATGTTCCAGGTGTATTAAATAACTATCCATATATATATATATTATATAGTCTTAATTCCAGATATGATGTATATGGCATCACCCAAAACCTAAAATTCAGGTAAAAGTAAAACCAGAGAGCATTAGAAAAAAATAGGTAGAAAACTAAGAAAAAGCTTTTCACCTTGCTTTGGAGTAGAGGGTTTGGATCTTTGAACACCCAAAGAAGCCAGATTGCAATTAGCCCTTCTCCCATCGATCACAGGAGCAGCATCAACGCAAGCTCTCTTGGCTGCTTCTGGTTCACGAAACGTCACCTATAATAATAGAAACAAAACATAACCAACCACAGCCACATTTTCCGCCTCATCGTATACATTATTACAAAATGGTCAATTTTCAATTTCATTTTGTGCAAAATCCATCACAAGTTAGTAGATCTTTTATTACTTGAATATGTAGTGATAAAATTAATATATTTGATATGATATGATATGAATAATGAAATGAACAAGCAAATTAAAAGGAAACTCAGAAGAAAGGAAACATACAAATCCATAGCCTTTAGATCTCCCAGTGAGCTTATCAGTGATGATGACAGCCTCCAAGATATCACCAAACTGCTCAAAGTACTTCTTCATTGTATCTTTCTGAGTTTCCCACGCCAGCCCTCCCACAAACACCTTAGTGTAGGTGGTGTCACCAAACTGCGCTGCCAAGTTAGCTGGAGTCATATTTTTGTTTCTTCTTGTTTGACTACTCTCTCAAATTAAATAACAAAAGCAACTTATTATTATGATCTCTTCTAGATAGCTAGCCCTTTTCTTCTTCACCCTCTTCTTGACGATCCTTGCTTTACAGTTATTATGATCCCAGGGAAACAAGAAAAAAAAAAAAGAAAAGAAGCTGCTGAGGGGGTACTGATATTTTGTGAATGAAAAATGTGATGCAGAAGAGGGTGTGCGGGGAAAATAATATTAGATGGAGGGGATATGGTAGTAACCAAACCAATGGCAATTACAAAGAAAGAAAGAATGAAAGAGGGACCCTGTATTAGTATTACTTGGTTTGGATTGGATTGGATTGGATCTTCTCTTTGTTTTATATTTAGATTTAGAAGGTGGTGGCGTTGATCAAAGAATGAGAGAATTAGGTCAGAGGGTGTGTATGTTTCGAGGGAAGACAAAGCAAAAGTTAGAAAAAGACGAAACGCCCTTTCTCTCTCTCTCTCTCTCTCACACAGACACACACACACACACACACACACACACAGAACGCGGGCATGAATTACTTTCCGCATTTTATTTTCTTACGCGCCACTGTTTTCCCTTCTTTCCGCTGCATTCTCAGATTTAATGGAGTTTATAATTTGATGTATTATCCGGTATGAGATAATTAATTTGATGTATTATTAGTGTGTATTGATATATTTATTTTTTATTATTTAATTAAAATTTAAAAATAAATATAAATAATTTTATTTTTTAAAATGTTTCAATACCTCACATATAAATTCAATCTAATGAGGGTTCGCTTACTAGCTAAGGCCCATCCACGCGCTCTTCTAAGAATGGAATTGATAAAATGCAGAATTATTATGTCGGCCTCGCCATACTTTCTATTATTTTAAGGGGACGAGGTTGTAATGAGTATTCTAGCCTCAATCTTTTAATGTTACCACTAGATTTACCACGCACATTGTGGTTATAAATTGAAAGGTCGGTAGTGGCAGAAACGGAACGGAAAAATTATGGGAACGGGAGGGAATTAGCGAGAGGAGAGTGTAAATCTGTAACGGCTCGGGAGGTCAACGGTCAATCATCGAATTGTCTGCATTGTTACGTTTTGGTGCTCCCGGATTACATGATTCGGGTGGAATATGACGCAACAACGATTGATATTTTTCATTTTTATTTTAGTACGTGTGTATATATATATATATATATCAATATTAATATATTTTAATATATTATTTAAAATTTATCAAAATTTAAGTATTTTTAATTTATATATAAAAATATTTTTAAGTATAAAATAAATAAAATTAAATAAATTTTTATATTAAATATTTATCAATTATATATAATATTGTTTAAAAAAATTTATCAAATATAAAAAAATTAATATCAGTTAAATAGTAAGACTGAAATTTTTTAACTTTCGTTAAATTTATAAATAATTATATATAACATTCATCAAATTTAAGTTGGTTTAAGCTTTTTTTTACAAACTTATAATATGTATTGACTGATATAGTTATTTTCGGTCGATATACCAAAATAGGCAGATACCAACTATCACCGGTACTGTTATATATCAAAACTGGTACATATCAATTGGTAAGACTGATACTGGTATAATACCGATAACACCGATATATATAAAGATTAAAATTTTGAAAAAATTATATTAATATGATTACTTTATTAAACACTTTATTAAAAGTGTGAGATGATTTTTGAAATTATTTTTATCAAATAAAATTTTATTAATTTTAACATTTATCAATGATATTTATAATTAATAAATATTAGTTTATTACTAACAAGCACAGCACTTCATTTTTTTAAATAAAATAAGATAATACCTTTATCTCAAAATTAATATATGATTAAATAAAATTAAGTTTTAAATATTTAATAAGTGTTTGAATTATAATGTAACTTAATTAAAATTTTAATTTGATAATAATTAAAATAACTTTATAGTTAATTAAATTTTCATGTTTTGTTGTTGGAAAAAGTATTGAGTAGAAAAATGACGAAAAGAAAAAATAATTTTTTATAATCCTACTGTTTTTTATAATAAATTTCTTATTTACGATTTCATTTCAACTTGTTATAATCCTACCATTTTATAATATATATATATATATATATATTTTTGTTTGTGTGTTGTCACAACATGATAATATAATATTTTTATCTTTTATTTGAAGAAATAAATATGATATTTATAAAAATAACTGATATAAGTAACAAATACTTGTCTTATCTGACACATTCAATTCAAATTGGGTCAAACATAAGATAGATTTTGGGTAATATGAATTCATTCAGCCTGACTTGAGTTATTCTTAGATAGTAAAAAAATTATTTTTATTTAAATTTAATAATAAAATATATTATTTAAAGAATAATTATTAACATAATTTAAATAATGAAAACTAATTTTGAATCTCAACCCAAAATAAAGTTTGAAAAAAAAATTAAATATGATTTAAAAGATAATTGAAATATTATTTTAAAGAGAACTTTGTCAAAGATATTATTTTTAATCAAATTTTTAATTATTTTAACTTTCTTCAAAGAAAAAACCTGAGGGGGATTACAATTTGGGGTGATGGCATGGTGATTGGTACAATATCCGTACTTATTAATTTTTAACTAAATTGATATTGGTAACTTTTAGCATTATTCCAGTTTTAGTACTAATCGAACATAATTATACGAGTCCATACATAACATAAATTTGTAAAAAAATTAGATTTATATTAATTTTAAATTTGATAAATATTATATATGATTACTTATAAATTTGATAAACATTGGACATAATTACTTATAGATTTGACGATAATGAAAAATTTTAGCCTTACTACTTTGACTGATATTGATCTTGTTATATTTGATAAAGTTTTTTTAACATATTATATATAATTAATGAATATTTAATATATTAAATTTATTTAATTTTATTTATTTCATATTTAAAATTATTTTTCATATAAATTAAAAATATTTAAGATCCGGTAAATCCAAATCATTGCACAAAAATACATTAATACCGTTATCGATATGCACCAACATTAAAACAAAAATGGTACATCCACGTATGTGATATTACTTTGGGTGACGGTGTGAAAGTAATTTTTATTTTCACTAGGATAAACACATTTATTATCAATAAAAAAGTGCACATTATAACATATAATGTGCTACCAAAATTAAAACTTTTAAAATAAAAAATGTTGGTTTTCTTATTAAGAAATCCTATATGACGACTTAAGTAATCAGGGGATCAACTATATATCACCCTTGAAACCTCTAGCATGAGCTCGAACAGGTGACATGGGGAACAAAGTTTGAATAAAGTGGAATAACGTTAAGATAGTTGAAATTACATGTTGGTTGTGATTTCTGAAGCTTGTTTTCGTATTTAAGCTCATACTTATGCACATGAAAGGTAAAATAAATAAAGTTCTAAAAAGGCCGTTAATCTAATTGTTTCCCATTAACTTTGCTGTCGTCACATGCTCGATCACATTCACGGATGACAATTAAACCATCTCTCATGCTCCTTACACTTTATGGAAATGTAGATTGAATATAATAGCATCAACTAGTGCTATATATTATGTGCCTTGGTATAAAATTACTGTTGTGCCTGAATTCTGACAACTGCTCTATACAAGAAGTTAGAATATAAATTTCCACCTTTTTCTTTGAATTTCCTAAAGCAATAGTCAGTCTCACACAATAATGTTTCACCTTGCGTTCTTGTTGATACCATGATTTTAGCCTTGCCTTTGTTAACTTGTCCTGAATATTTTTGTAGCACAAAACATGCAATCGAACTTAAATACCCATGTAATGAAAGCCATTATGCTAGATTTTTCAAGCAACATTGCTACCGCTATAAGTACATTATGATTTAGTACTCTTTGTGCCCGCTTGTATTGGTTTAACTCGGGGCAGTCATGAAATCTTAATTCTTTTAGGCCCATGGCCAACTAATTGCATTGGGTTTCCCAAAGTTTGGGCTCAAACTGTGATTCATTCTCTTTAATTGGCCTAATAATCACTAATTAATTAATTCTTAACCTCATTAACTATTTAAATTGGGCTGCTCTCAATCCAAATTTTATGACTGAATTCCTTAGCCCAATTTATGAATTATTTTTTTTGTCTCAACAATTATCCCAATCAAATTATTTTTTACATTTCTTTGCAAAAATAATATTGCCTAAAGTACAACAAGAAGCGCCCAAAGTTATCATACTTAGTCTTCTTCACATTAGATTAAGCATCTTTAAGAATATCTAATCCTTCATATAAAATTTGGCAAATTTTTTTGGTCGAATTCTTAATCTGGAATTTTGACCCATATGGAACTCTTTTGTAACTTCAAATATCTTCAAATTTCCTCGTCTCCGTTTGATGTAAGAAATAATTTATTTATTTAAGTGTATATATATATATATACATATATACAAATACTAATTACTAGTTTTTTCAAATTTATATACAAGTTTTCAAAATTTATAACGTAAATGAAATTTTGTATATCCAAATGACAAGTCATAAAAAAGTTAAACATTTTGAATTATATATATATATATAAATAATACAATTGAGCAATATAAATGATAAAAATAAAAATTTTCATTGAGTAAAGTCAAATTTTCCACCTTCAAATTTATTATTTTTGTATATATTGGCTAAGTTATTATGTGGGAGCCAACATTTTTTGCCCGTCTATTAAATCTTGTTTCAACATCTTCCAAGTATCTTGCTCAAAATGTCATACATTCCTCCACCAAATATCCTTTGCAATTGAACCTTTTAGACAACATTTGTTCCGATAATAGGATTTTAACTTCTTTAAAAACCTATAACATAATATATAACAATATTAGTTTTTGCAACTAAACTCTATGCTTTAAATAACACTACAATAAGCTAATAACATAATACCTCTCTAATGGGCACATCCATGGATAATAAATCAGGCCACTAATTTTTGCTTCATAAGGTATGGATAACCAAATGCACCATTATAGTGAAAAATGGGGGAGGAAAATCTTCTTTAAGTGGCATAAAGTTAAAGTTGCTTGATATTGAAGTTTTTCAAGCTCTTCAATATTGAGAACTCTACCACAAATAGCTTTAATTATGTTACTAAGTTCAATTAAACTGGAGGTCACTTGCTTTGGTATTGAACAATGTAAAGCAAGTGGAAGTAAGTCTTACATTAACGTGTGATAATTATGTGACTTTAAGGAAGAAAGCTTTCAATCTTTGAGATTCACACATCTTTATATATTAGAAGCATATGCATTTGGGCCTTAATATCTTTCAACATCTCACAAAACACACATTTTCCTTTTAGACATCCCAAAACAAACAAGTGACAACCCTGACTTGCCATTAGAAAGTAAATCCTTATAAAGATCACGAAAAATTGCCATATCAACTGAGTCCAGCCAACTCTTTAAATTATCTTTTGTTTTTCTATCCATATCAAGAATTGTCTCGATTACATTTCCACAAACATTCTTCTTTATGTGCATTACATCAATGTTAAGATGTAATAAATAATGCTCTTACTAAGATAGGTCAAAAATAATTTTTTCCACAAATCTACCTTGTTTGGATCATCTTCATCTTCCACCTTATCACTTTGATTATTAACATCGCCATCTTTATACATCTCCTTCGATCTTTTCCTAGATTGTGTGCTACTTGGTTGATTGGTCTTTCCATAAGTAAAATTGATATCTTTCAACATCAACAAGATATCAAACCCAATGTAGGCTCAGATGCTTCTTTAAAGTCTTCAGTGTCATCAAAGATATGTTTTTGGAATCAAAATCTATGGTTCTCATCTAACCATTGATAATGTCCCATATAAGAGACTTTTTTCCTGTTATATAGCCACTTCAAACATGTTTTCGCAGCATAGCAAGGACAAGCATAACGACCTTTGGTGCTTTACTTAAAGATAATTTGCGTAAGTAGGAAAATTCTTTATAGTCCATAGTACAATCTTACACAAACAAAAATTCTCTCTTTTTGATGCATCCATGCATCAACCTCTTTCATAACTACTTTAACTCTTCAATAAAATGTTACATCTAAATGTTAATATCATTCTGTAGACCTTTCTTCATAGTAATAATAATAAGCAAGATAAAGAATGATTGTTTCATGCAAATCCATGAAGGCAAATTATAAGCAACCATGACAACCTAGCACATACTATAAGAAGTAACTATAAAAAGTACTCGTCATTTCAAATCAATTAAAATAGTTAAATGCATGTCTAAGCCTTACATTTCGAGGATATTAGCAAAGCATGGCAACTTTTTGTCAAATGTTTTCCAAGCTGGAGAATCCGTAAGATGCCTTAATAAACTATCATTAGTCCTTTCATCATGATGCCATCTTCAACCGCAAAATTCATTGAAGTCTTGGAATTAAAGACATGAAAATTAATTGAAGTCTTGGTATTAAAGGAAAGTACCTCAAAATTCGTTTAAGCTGCTTCACCTTCAACCGCAAACTCATTATCTCCTGTGCTTTCATCCAACCATCGAGAATTACCATAAACATAACAAAATTATTGATTTCTTATATCACTTAATACAAAAGACAATCATTCGAGCAACTATGAATTTTCTCGTATTCAAGGCCTAAATCCTTTATCATATTTTTTGTATCCATTGCAAGACTTAAGGATTTTTGCAAAAGGAAAAATTTCTTTAAGAAACTCTAATAATAGTATCAAAGAATTTCTTGTCCACCCACCTAAGCTTGTTAATTGGAAAAAAATAAATACAGAAAGATAATTTTAAATATTTAGATCCCTTATAAAGATCTTCATTCATTTTATCAAGCAACTATAAAACTTTGCCACTTCTCCATTAGGCTCTTTATCACCTATGCCACTTTCTATTTAGTAAAATCATTTAGCTCTAAAACTTTTGGTGTAAAAGTTTCAAAACATGGTTATACATATTAAACGCATCTCACAACATGCCTTCCATGTCATCTTTTCCTAGTAGACTCGTGTTGATTATTGCAAGTGAAACTTTGAGGAGCTCTAAAGGATGATCTAGAATGTATGAACTCTCCATGAAAATATCATTTTGTGTATCCTGAGAGAAATCCAAAATAAATAAAATGTTCTAAGGCAATTTGACACATGTGCCAATTAATATTAGCATACCTAGAACAAGACATAGTATCGTCTTATCTTTGCTTGCTCTATGAAAAACAAAGCTAAGAAAATTTTGTACTCCATCTAGGTACTTTTGACTTGCTCTCAACTTTTGCATCCAATTCTTATCCATTTTGTACTTGAAAAAGTCTAAATCATAAATCAATATAACGTAAATATATAAAAATAATTTAATAGTATCACAGTAGAATCACTGATTGAATAGAGTCAAAATGATCATTGGAATTATTATTATTATGGTCTAATTTCATACTTGTTCTAAATCTTCCTTAACTTATTTGCATCATAATTACATATACCATATTAATCTCGGCTATGAAAATATTTATACACTAATCCTTGGTAAATAAAAGTGAGTTTAGTGCATACTCATTAAGATTTATTTAAAAAAATTATCATAAAACCAAAGTGGATAATCAAGGTAAAAAGAAATGTCTATTAAAGAAGCTAGAAATTAGCAAATACAATGATCCATTTATGGCATTCAAATAGAAATTAGCAATTTTGTATGATTGCCACAACTTCAAACAAATATTTTAATAGTCTAGATAACTTAGAAGAAAACAAAGGCAATAAGATGTAATTGAAGTTTAGAATTCCTTCAAGATCCTTTGAAGAATATGCCTGCACAAGCTTCTTTCTATCTTTTCTTATATCTATAAAAAAAAAACCCAAAGAAAAAATTAATAATAAATATCATTGAACATTAACTAAATAATTGAAAATAATCTTTTATCATTAAAAATTAATTTCATTACTTAATTTTACATAAATTATTTTCATCCTTTCTAAATTAATTATAATTTTGATGTATAATATTAATGATTTCAATATATAATATAGATTCATTTTCCAAAGTTTAAGAGATAATAAAGATATTTTTTTTATTAGCAAGGGATGAATTTCAAGAAAATGAGTCATTAGCATAACAATAATGGTCAATAAGGTAAAGAAATCTGCATTGGCATGGACTAATAATGATGAAAAAGACCTAATTTTAACCAACACCTTACTAAATAAGAACTTCAAACAGTGTTGGTGAATTGCTAAATAAGAACAACAAAAAATAATGGACAAAATGGAGACTTATGACTAGCAGTTAAACAAAAAATAGCGGCATTTTAATATAAAACGCCTTTATTAAACATAAATGGTAACGTTTGTTCTCATAAATATTGCTAATTTCAATATTAAAATCCATAATTTTAGAATATCACTAAATTTGAGTATAAAAAATTTACCGCCACAATTATAAATTATAATTAGCAACTTTTTTTTACACAAAATGTCGCTAATTTTACTTATTTAGCGACGTTTTAGGGGAAAAGTCTTTTTCTAGTTCAAACACAGAATATAGCAATGTTTTTTAATGAAATACCATGATAAAATGTCACTGTTACCCTAGTTTATTGTAATGCAAATGGTATAAATGATCCTAGAATTTTTCAATATATAAATAAGAATAAAATCTTGATTAGAATATATAAACACTTGCTTCTATTAAAATACTTAACAAATCCATCTCTTTAAGGGAACAAATGGTGTCTTTTGAATAATCTTAAGATGAAAAGATTTCTTTTTGAAGTTTTGCCACATGATTGAAAAGATATTAGAAAAATTTTAGTATTTAAAATATCAAAACTAAAGAAAAATTAATTAAGACTAAGTGCCTCTTTGGCTTGACCTTTTTTAACTTAAAAGCTTTTTAAAAGTAGAAGTTAGGCCAAATAGGTTTTTCAAAAAACTTTTTTAAAAAAATTTATTTTTAATGGATAAAATAAAAAAGCTTAAAAAAGCTAAAAATAAGAGCTTTCTCTTCTCTATTTTTAAGAACACACTAGTTTTTCACATAATTTTTATTTGTGTTTCAAAAATATGAACATTTATTAAATATAAACGTAATACCACATTTATTAAATATAAAACTTGATATTTGTATAAAAAAAGAGATGATAAAATTAAAATTACCAAACTATTTTAATTTTTAAAGCTCTTATTTCTTTTTATAAAAGCTTCATAATAGCTTCTAAGCCAAAAACAAAGGCCAAGTCAAACATGCACCAATTCAAGGTAGCATTTGATTAATTAGGTATTGTCCAGATGGCTCTGGTTATTGAGATGTTAATATGGAATCATACTCTTGAACTTGGTAGTAGTAAAGAAGAATAGACCTACCATTTTTAAGTGCTTTTGTCAAACTTAGGATTACATTAAATTGAATAGATTCATTAGGATAACTAATCACACCAAAATTGAAAAAAAAAAAGTTATTGATAAATCCTGATAATTTATGTTTAGCAAGCTAAATTTACATATGAAAAAATTATGCCAAGCATTTAAACACCTTTTCAAGTCCAATACAAAGTAACTCTATTATTTTCTTTGTTTAAGTGATTTCAAGAGCTTTTGAGCATGGGAGGAAACCCATTGGGGAGAATTCTAAAAAAATGAAATGGACTAATAATTATTAAAAAATAGTAAAACGAAAAAAATTTTAACGAAGGAAACAACAAATTAAAGTTATTAATAAGAAGATCGTAACT
>JAQSVH010195365.1:0-17015 GCA_029448705.1 Adansonia digitata | reverse complement strand
AACCTCTTCCCCTTACTTTTTTTAAGCTTAGATATAACCTCTATCCTCTCTATCTTTCTAGGACAAGATAGTAACCTTTTTACTTTTTTATGGCAAAGGTAGTAACATCCCTTTTATAGAAGGATTTAGGTGTAAACAAAGAAGAATCTCTAGAAAGGTGAGTCTTTACAAGTTTGTACTCAAGAAGTGATGATTATGTCGATATGATAGAAGTAATAAAAAGATGATAGAAAGAATTAATTCTGTATACAATTTGAACTAACTTAAAGCTTGGAGAGATGAATAATTTGGCTATAGACTTTCTCTCTTCTTGATTCTTACCCTTAGGAATGCTGGTGAAGATTATTCATAGCTTGGAAATGTTATATAAATGTTGGGCATTGTTGACAAGGTGTAGAGCTGTTGTAGCCTTCATAATTTCAAGTTAACATTCAAATATGCTCCTCTAGTCTCAATACAACCAATGAGGTATCGATACATTATTTGAAAAACTAATCATTAAAGGGCATGGTATAGATTCAAGGAACTTGTGTATCGATACACAACTTGTGGTATCAATACAAAGACATTTGTATCAATACATTTAAGGGTTTTAGAAAAAACTTAGCTATTAACGAGCATTGCATCGATATATGCAAGGTGTGTATCAATGCTCACCAAGCTATATTGATAAATTGTCATTGGTATCAATACATCCGAAAGTTTCAAGCATAGTATCGATACTTTCATACTTGTATCGATACCTTCATTGAAAAACTTTGTAAAATGGTTTTTCTTTGCTCGAAAGTTACTTGAACAAATCTAAAACATATTCTTTAGTATCAATATGCATTTGAAAAAGTATTCTTGAAAAAATATAAGGTCTGAATCAACATAATAATTTCCAATATGTTCTTAATCTAATTAAAGGAAAACACTAGAAATAATTAACCACAAGCCAATTTAATTAAAAGTTCCTACATAAAAACTGTAATTAATTCAAAGTTGGTACTAACAATCTCTACTTTTTTTATAGAAGAAAACTTCAAGAAAAATTTACTTGTTAAAAATTCCTCCTTAAACATTTAGAGATCTTCAATAAAAAAGATATGGAGATTTTTATAAAATGCTTTTGTAAAACTTGGCAATGGTAAACTAGGTTATATTAAGCCATAATATGTAAACCAACATAAATCATTTCATATGTATAAGATGTAATCAATATGGATATGTATGAAATAATTCTCCCTATTTTGCTTTTGTATAGATACACAATTAAAACAAGCAAATTACCCCTAAAATTCTTTCTTTTTTGTTATGTTGGAAAGGTAGATTAATTCAAAGCTAAGGGTGTTAAGTCAAGCAAGAATTCATAAAAACTACATGTATACCAGCTGTTAGGTGAAAAATATAGGCATCGAAGATCATTTGTAATTCAAATTTCAGGTATTCATTTGTAACTTTTAAGCACAAATAAGATTATAAGTATAGAAGACCTACCAATAAACTCTAATTATTGTCTATATGCATAATTGATGCTCTATTGTTGAAATCTGTAGTACATATGCATACTACTCATAATGAATCAATTGAACCACATTGAAAGTTTGAAAAACATTTATAACGTAAAGCATAGAATAGAAGAAATTTCCATTAAAATCATGTGAGCAAGTTTAGACATAAATCATCACGCTATTCATTTTCATAAGAGAATATACCAAGTGTTTATGCGTAAGGTTTCGATATGTAACTACAACATGTCATTACAAAGCAATATATTTCGCTTAGAGTAATGGATGGTTTATCTTAATCAATGAACATGTATAAAGATCAATCATAAGCATTTTAAACTAAGAGTCAAGGCATAACAAAGATATAGGATACTAATTGTTGAAACCAACTGTTAATACAAAAGATAAAAAATACTCAACTCAAAGCATGTTTAAAGATGTTTATGCAAACAATTCATGCACAGATAACATGCTATGATATCAATTGTTAATTATAAGCTCATGCATGTTACTAAACATAATGCTAAGTGATAATAATTAAATAAAATTAGTTTAATAAATGCCTCAACCTTACCAAGTATTTTGGATACACTTATTTAGACTTTAAAGATCAAGTCTAAGTGTTTAAGTATTCTCTTATGATATTGGCTTGATTTGAAGAGGTTGCATACTTTGTTTGTTTTTTTGTGAAAGTGTTTATCTTTCCATGAAAAGCTTTATTTCAATGAACTTTGTAATACTTAAGAAAAAATAGTTTTTCATCTTTCTCAAGCTTTATTAGAGTATTCATAAGTGTGAAGTAAGGCTTTGTTTCATCCATGTTGAATCTTTACAGCAATTCTTTTGTATATTTTGTTTGATTAATGAAGATGTCAATTTTAGACTTCTTTACCTGATGTCCCTAAAAAATGACTTCTATCATGCTCACTTTAAATTTACCTTGCATAAGCTTATATAATTCTTCACAAAGAGATTTATTTTTAGCACCAATATATCAAATGTAATAAAAGAAATAAATTTATTCATATATATATCAGAAAAGAAAATTTAAAATTGTTTCCCATAAACATAAATTTTGAAAGAAAAACAATTTGATACCACTTGTTAGTAAATAGGATTTTCATTAAGTGTAACTAATACCAATTGTTAATTAAAGAAAACATTTTGAGGCCAATTAATCATAGACAGCACCAATAGTACCAATTGTTATTTCACAAAGAAAAATATTCAAATTAAGCACAAAAATCATTTTATAAATATAAGCATCATAAACCAATTATAAGGACTTAGATCATGCAATTGATTTATGATGAACTCATTAAAGATATGTTAATGTCTACATCTATTGAGTACAAATGATTTTAACCATAATTATGAATGTTAAAAGTGAAGCATAGTTAAAACCCATTAAAATGATCAAATATGCATTTGTGGACCAAAGCAGCATGAAATTGCCCAAAATGCATTAATGGTATAAATAATTAGGGTGCCTATCGATACATCTAGGAAAATCAAGGTTTTCTGGGTTTGTATGAAAATTTATCGATATAAAGAGCAAGATATCAAATACATTCTTAAAATTTTTCAAAAAATCCTTGGAGAAACATGTGATTTTCACTTCCAAAACCTATGATATGAAGTTCTAAGGTAAATCTTTGATTTAGGACATTTCAAAACTTATATGAATGATCAAAAGTTTGAATCAAAACTACTTTTAACACAAAGATTGAAATATTTAACATATTGGTCAAGTTATACATTGAGCTTAGGCAATTTTGCAACTTTAAATCTTTGAAACATGTGATTTTTCATTCAAAACCCATGGTACAGGTTTATAAACATATGCAATATGTATAAAACTTCTTTAAGAATGCTTTTATAAACAATTAACATATTCAACCAACTTAAGCCTCATAAACATAAAAACATAGCACCCAAGAGGCATTACGATATTAGACTCATGTTTATGGCATTAAATCATAGATGCAAGCTTTATATGCTCCCCTTAAGGATACGTAGATAATTTACTCATCCAATAAAGCTTGCTAAATACTTAAGAACATGGAATCATTAAAATCAACCTTTTATAAAATAATGCTTGAATTTATGCTTCATAACATCATTTACAAATCAATTAAACATATCATCATTAAGCATTAAAACATCAAATGTAAATTCAATCAAGCTTATATGTAATCAAGATGCAAAACCTGTATTTTTCGTTAAAATCATTTTGCTTCAAACCAATATTTCATAAAAATATTTTTCATTAAGGCATTATATGTACATTAGCATATATACATCCATATATATAACATGAATAGGCATGCAAAATGCATAATCAATAAGTTTAATGCTTAAAGGTTACCTATCATCCCTTTTTATGTCTAGAGTATCTAATCAACTTGCTTTGCTCCTCATTGCTCCAACATACCTACAAGAAACTTTCATATGCATTTTGGTACCCAAATTGCTATAGGTCCTTGAATTTTAGTTACTAAGTCCTTTATAGCTTTAGGAACCCATTCTTACCTAACTTTAAATTTTGTCTTTTTCTTAATAGGACAAGTATGAATAGTATGACCATGATCATTGCAATGTGTGAACCTATCTTATTCATTTGAAAGAATTTTTCTAAAATAAGTTTCTTTTCATGTTTCAAGCTTTCAATTTTCTCTTTCAAATCATAAATTGACTTTCTCTAAAATGTCAAATTTTAGCTTGGAATCATCAAGATTATTTTCAAATCCTTAATTTTTTTTGAAACTTAATTTTTTATTTCAATAATAAATTATTTTTAATTTTCAATTTTGAAATTAGTTTTTGTATTATGAGTTTATTTCTTCAAACTTAATTGCAAATTCATTAAATGCATCTTGCAATTCATCAAACGTATAAGAACTTGAATTACAAGAGTTTAAGGTTACCTTGAGCTAATCAAGAGCCATAAAGCAAAGCTTGGGGATTTCATCATTGTTGGTCTTCATATTTGGAAGTATCACTATTACTCTAAGTGGCTATCACTGCTTTCATCCTTTTTAATAAAGAGGCAATCTTATTTAACACGGCACAGTTGCAATTGTAGCACACCATTTTTTAACTTTATTGTTTTAAAATGATTTTTCTTTGTTCATCTTGATGAACTTTTTGAACTTTTTGGCAAGAATAATTATCTTTTTATCTTCATCATCATCTTCATTATCTTCCCCTTCCTCCTTATGGATAGATAAATTCAAAGCAATCTAAATTTCATTGGTTGCTTTTTACCATTATTCATCTTTATTTCATATGTAAGGAGTGAACTAATAAGCTTATCCAAGGCAAGGAGGTTAAGGTCTTTTGACTCTTTAATTGCAGTCACCTTAGCTTTCCATGACTTGAGGAGGCTAGTCAACATTTTTTGACCAGGTTAGTTAACATTTTTTTGAGCATTTCCTTATTGGGATATGTCTTCTTAAGACCTTTCAAGACCATTGACAGTATCTATGAATCAATTGGACATCTTTTTAATATTCTTCTTTAGTTTTATCTTTAACATTTTATAATTGAGAGTGAGCATGCTTATCTTGGACTCCTTAACTTGATTGGTCACTTCATTTTTGATTGCTTATTGGTCCTATTTCTCTGTGACGTTATCATAAAGGGACACCTAGTTGTACTTATTTGGCCCTAATGCGTAAAAAAAAAATGTGCATGGCCTTGGCATTGAGTTAAGCCATTTTGGTGTCTCTTTCATCCAATTCACTTTTCTTTTTAGGGACTTTTTTATTTTTTAGAACCTTCATTCGGATAGTGGACTGTTTATGATTATTTTCCAAACTTGATAACCATTGGCTTGGACAAATAGCCTCATTCTTATCTTTCAATTAGTATAATCTTTAGCATTGAAAAGTAGAGGCCTTACAATTGAAGGCTTATACCAAAAAAATCACCACTAGCTATTTTGCTTGGTCTTTTGTAGATCTTTGCTCAATGATGTTAAGCCTATAAGAATGAGACACAAGCTCTAATACCAATTGTTAGCTATGACATGGTGAATGAAATCAATAGAGGGTGAAGTGATTTCTTAATAAACTTTTTGCTGAATAAAACTTTGATTATGTAAATTGAAAAATTCAATGAAAAACTAGAATAAACAAGATAGTGAATGATGAATAGTAAGTCAGAAAGGAAATAAAAGTGAACACAATTAAATTTATAGAGGTTCAGCCTTGTTGCCAACGTCTTTTTTTGGCTTCACTTGTCGAGAAGTTCCCAATTCATTATCCTTAAATTGATATTTTTTAAGGATAAACTCTGACCTTACAACTTTTTATCTTTTAAAGGCTTATATAGAACCTTTTTCCCCTTATCTTTTCTAGGCTTAGATATAGCATCTATCCTCTATATCTTTCTAAGACAAGATAGCAAACTCTCTATCTTTTAGTGGCTAAAGTAGTAACCTCCCATTTATAAGGATTTGGGTGTAAACAAAGAAGAACCTCTAAAAAGTTGAATGTTTATAAATTTGAGCTCAAGAAAAGATGATTATGATGATCTGATACGAAGAATACAAAGACGATAGGAAGAATAAATCCTATACATAATTTAAACTAACTTAAAACTTAGAGAGATGAATGATTTAATTATTGGCTTTCTCATTTCTTGATATTTTACTCTTGGGAGTGTTAGTGAAGCTTATTTATAGCTTGGAAAGTTTATATGAATGTTGGGCATTGTTGACTAAGGTATAGAGTTGTTGTAGCCTTTATACTTTCATGTTAACATTCAAATATACTTTTCCAGTCTTAATGCAAACAATGAGGTATTAATACATGATTTGAAAAAATAATCGTTATAAGGCATGGCATCAATATAGGAGCTTGTGTATCGATACACTTCTAGTGATATTGATATAAAGACGTTTGTATCAATACTGTTGTATCCCCTTATCATCTAGTCAGAAGTCATGATCCCCTTTAAGGTATAAGCATTGGAGGATAGTTGGATAACTTCTATCTCTAAACTACTGGGCAAGTTTGATTGCCATTGAACCTCTACTCGCCTAAGAGTCCCAGATCAAGTGGAATTTTTATCAAGGCCTATATAATGAGGTAGCACCAGCACTTCTGAGGTGTGAACTATCAAAATTCCTTCATTCTCTCTTCATTCTTTGTCCATAGTATCTTTTACTAACTTAAGCATCAGAGTGTCCCCCTGAGTCCAACTCAGGGCCTCTTTCACATTTTCTGTTTTGCACGTAGCTTGGTAGCATCTTAATTATTGCATCAACAATTGGCATCATTTTTAGGAATGAAACACTCTCACAGCTCAACAATAACTACGACCTTTTTGTTAATATAAAGAAAAGCCTATGGTGACTCAAGTGGCTGACTCCACTTTTATCACTAAAACCCTTTAACGATGAATCAAGCACTTATGCGGTCTCTATCTGACCCTGCAATGCCTTGTTATATGATAATAAAGAGACTCCTCTCTATGGTTGTGATCATAGTACTTATTCCACCTAACTTCCCATATCTCATTCCTCATATTCAGGCACCATTCACATCGAAACCTTGGCCTCAACCATCTAATTACTTTTAAAATCTCCTAACCTCACACTCGTTATTATTATAACAAAAGCTCACCATGCCTGATCTAAATACTTATGCTTTAAGGAGCCCATTATCCCTTAGTGTTATTATTGCTGGAACAATCGTTCCTAATGTATCCACTATCAACTCACTAATAGTTGATTTGGTAGCCATCTGTAGCAAGCATACTGTTACCACCATATCTGATGGTGACAATTGTGTCGTAAGTTGATTTGTAGGACCATTATCGCACTCAATTCCCAACATTGGCTAGTCAGATGGTGACCTAACAGGCCCTCATCCAATAACAACATCGAAAGAATTAACGGCCCAATAGGCCATTATCCATAACTACAACAGTAAATTAATCAGCTTTTACAAGCATAGACTAATCATCAAAATCAATTACTTAGCATATCTAACACTAAAAATCATAGTTTTAGCACCAGAGACCACAGCCTGAGCATAAAAAACTAGCAAACAAGTAAAAAAAATGGTAAAGTCCAAGAGAGTTCATATTCTACTCCTAATGGTGATCTATAGAGGAAGCAAGAAGATACAGATGGCCACGCTCAAGATTTCTTATTGGCTGATCAAGTGGCAGCCCTCTGACAAAAAGTTCAACACTTGAGACAGCCGAAGAAGGATGATCAGGAATAGTTAGAAACTAAGCATAATCCCCTATCCTCGGTTATTTGCTAGGTACCAGTTCCTAAAAAGATCAAGCTTTTGCCAAACATGTATGATGGTAAAATAGACTTGGTAGATTATCTGAATCACTTTCGAGCATTTCACAATCTCTAAAAGGTCCTTGACGCCGTTCAATGCAGGATATTCCTAATAACCCTATATGGGTTCACCTGAACTTGGTGGTATTCTTTAAAACTAGGGATTATCACAAATTTCAATCAGTTGGGACCATAATTCCTAGCTATTTTAGCAGTTGCAGAATAGCGGCTAGACAGCAGCTAGCTTGATTGCTGTTAACCAAAACCTAGATGAAACTCTCCGAGAATACGTCGAGCACTTTAATGTAGCTACACTTAAAGTCAAAGATCTTAGTGATGAATGGGCTATCCAAGCATTCATCTTGGGAGTTTGCCATAAACATCTAAAGTATGCCTTAATGGACACCAAACCAGTGAAAATATATTAGCTTTATGAGAAAGCATAATAGTACGCCTATGCCAAAGATATCAAGATTGCAAATCGCAAATTTGGAAGCCCTAACTGAGATCGATGAGGAGATCATTTTGGGTGAAACTTGAAAAAAAGAGTAATTCTCTTAAAAAGGTAAAATAGATAGTCGCAGGGATAGTAAACCTGGATCAACAACAAATCAAGCCCAAACAGGTAGAAAGCCAGATTGGGCACTGTTATAAAATAGATATGAGTTATACATGTCTCTTAATCCCAACAGGACACAGGTTCTGCATGCTATAATAAGAGATGGCCTAGTAGAATAGCCCCCACCTATAAAGGCAAATAAGAGCCATAGGAACCTATGGAAGCATTATGAGTTCCATGATGATGTTGGCCACACAAAAAAGAATGTATTAGTTTAAAAATTGCTATTGAAGCATTGATCTAGAAGGGAAAAATCAGGCAGTTTATGAATAAAGGCAATGAGGAGCCATCTTAGTAACTTGACCAATGTCAGGATAAGCTAATAGGGAAATGACCAATCATGGAAACATTAACATGACTATTGAGGGCAATGAAAGTTGGATGACAAGTAAGTTCAAAAGAAAGTCACACCTCTGATCTATAATAGTAATAGATACATATTCAAAAAGGATAAACAAGATAAATGTAGGGTAACATTTAGTGATGATGGTGATAAGTTGTTTGCTGATAATAGGGATGATCTTGATTGACAATGGTAGTGCAGTAGAGATTCTCCAATAGGATGCATTTTAGAAAATAGGATATAGAGACAGTGACCTATATCCCTTATCGCAAAAATACGAATTTGCTAACCAACCTTTACCGGTAAAAGGCTCTATCACCTTACCAATCACTCTCAGTGATGGAGAACATACTACTACAGTGATGGTTAACTTTTTATTGGTTGATCAACCATCAGTATATAATGTCATCATCGGATGACCCTTCATGGAAAAAGCAAAATTAATTACAACTATGTACTATCTCATGGTCAAATTCCTTAGACCAACAAGAGTAGTTACAAGAAAGTTTTTAGGCTTTATGGTACCCTTTAGAGGAATCAAAGCAAACCCCCCCCAAAAAAAGCAATATTAGAGATGATGCCTCTCAGTTGACAAAATAGGTACAATAATTGAACGAAAGAGTCACCATTCATAACCGTTTTGTTTCAAAGCTAGCCAACAAGTGTCTCTATTTTTTCAAGCTGTTAAGAGTGGCTACCCATTATAAATGGATAGAGGAATTGCAAATGACATTCCATGAATTGAAATGTTACTTATGCTCGCCGCTATTATTAATAAGCCCTCAACTGGCACATGCCTGTTTGTGTATTTGGCCGCATCGGATGAAATAATGGCAACCATCTTAGTAACAGAAGAAGAAGAGACTTAGTGACTAGTCTACTATTTTAGTAGGATGCTTCAAGTTGGCAAGATCAATTACACAAAGATTAAAAACTCATCTATAAACTTGTTGTAGAGTCTGGAAATCGATCATAAAGAAAGAATTCTTCTTGAATCCGTCGAATTGCTAGCCAATGGTTGACATATTTTTGAATGATGGAAACAGCTGGGTGAAAGAACTAAAGGCTTTTCTCCAAGAAACATCATGCCAGACACCCTACTATAAAAAAAACATCTCAAAAAAAGGTATGCACTAATTGATGGAATTTTATATACAAAGTCCTTCACTTACCCTTTAGTTAAGTGCCTCAACCTAAACGAAGCAGATTATGTGTTAAGGGAAATCCATGAAGGTACTTATGGAAATCACTTACGTGGAAGGGCATTCGGACAAAAAGCTCTTAGGTAGGGTTTTTTTGGCCAACAATAAGAAATATTGCCACCGATTTAGTCTAAAAATATGACAAGTGCCAGTGCTTTGCCAAAATTCTAAGATAACCTGCAAAGGCACTTAAACAAATTTTTAGCCTCTGGCCTTTCTACGTATAGGGCATTAACATATTGGACCCATTCCCACCAGCCATCGGATAACATAAATTTTTGGGTTGTCGTGTATGATTATTGCATAAAATGGGTAAAAGCAGAGCCTGTGGCCACAATAATAGCCCGAACCATGGAAAGCTTTATTTGGAAGTATATTATGTGCCGATTTGGAATTCTTGATGTTATCGTAGTAGATAATGGAAAACAATCATCTGTCGATAAATTAAAGGATTTTTGCATAAGATTTCATATCAAATTAGTACACAGTTTAGTAGTGCATCCATAATCTAATTGCCAAGTGGAAGCCATGAATAAAAACATACTTCAACCGCTTAAATACAAATTAAATAATGCAAAAGATAAATGGGCAAGAAAACACCTAAAATATTATAGGCCATAAGAACCACTGAATGTCAAGCGACCAAAGCCACCATTCAACCTTGTATATGGTCATGAGGTAATTATTCTAATGGAGATTGGGGTTCACAACATTTGGACTGCCTTTACCAACCCAACATTAAATGAATCACATCTCAAGGCAAGCCTGAATCTAATCGAAGAAAGTAGAGAGGACACCATGGCACGCATGGTGATCAGAGCACATCAAGTGTCAAGGTATTACAATAAAAAAGTGAAACACGGATAGTTTCAAGTTGGTGATCTACTCTTAAAAAATTGTAAGGTGAGTTGACTAGTAGGTGAAAGGCAAAAGCTATCCCTAAACTTGGAAAAACCCTATCAAATTACAAAAAAATTACAAAAATCTAAAGGAGCTGAATCTACTTGCTCGCCTTTATTGCCCTCATCCTCACTTGACAGTTCAGTCTCTTCCTCTAGTATAGGAGTAGTGAATGCTAACGCATCCCTTTAACTTGACGTTGAAATGGCATCAGTACGTCAAAATCTGAAGGAAGGGCAACAAGCTAAAAAAATCTAATGTCACTTAGATTCACTGGTCTCTTTTGATATTTGCCTCCACAAGCCATCATTTGGTTGAGAAAGGCAACCTTTTATGAAGTCAATTCTTTCTGAATGCAAGTTTCCAACCCTACTAACTACATCTCAAGCTTAAAAATTATAGCCATCGCAAACATTAGTTCAGAATCACCTGTTGCATAAGCTTGTCATGATTATTCTAGTTTTTTTGGCAACTTTCTAATTTTAGTGTTGGCTAACTCAAGCTTCATCTTCATCTTCTTAGAATTAGATTTTAACTTCATTTTTTCTTTTTTAGCTTTTTTGGCATGCTCATTAGATGCATTCTTCTCTAAAGTTAGCTCGTTGACCTATGTCTGAAGTATACTTGCCTTTATCTTCTTCATCGTTGCTTTCTTTTGTATGTTATCATGTGCAGTTGCCATATACCTCATTTGATGAGTGAAGGCCACTTGATTATGCAAACCTTGTTAAGGACACGAGTTAGAAATCAATGAGCATGGTAAAATAATCACAAACTTAATAGTAAATTTACCTCCAAGATCCATGTTAGGGTTGATTCGATATTGGCAGCTAGATTTCTTATCATCAAAAACTTTATTTTATGGGGCAAACGACTCTATTCCTCCACTTAACACTCAGTTCAGGGTTGTTTCTCAAGGGACCTAAATCGATGCCCCCTGAGGCAAATCCACTCCCCTCACTAAAAAAACCAAAGGCTTAGGTGGCAAAGAGTCCGTGGGCATAAGACCAGTAGACACCTCACCAGAAAAAACCTTTTCCTAAGCATTGTGATAGTAATAGCTTTCGTAGTAGAAGAATAAGGAGAAATATCTTTAGTCGCGTTTGAAATGATAGTTAAAGGTTAAATGGTATCCTTATTTGGCGTAGGTGGTTTACTTTGACTATCTATAACTTTTCTTTTTTCTTTGCCCTTTACCTTCGAAGCTATGGCTTAACTAGCTTTGCTAGTGGCTAATACAACATGGGTAGCATGATCTATACCTATAATGGAAACAAGTAATCAAAGTTAGAGAATACTAAGTTTTTTCAAAAAAGATGTTGTCAATAGATACCCTCCACAGTCATGATAATTAAAGTATTTGTTAGCATTTTCATACTTCTTCCTAGCACCTGCTGCTCCTTAACATTCAACCCATTTATAACTTTCTTATTAACTACAAGTGATCTAGCATCACTATTTGCCTATTGAGGTAATCCAAGAGTAGTAGCTACCTGCTAGGGTGATCCAAATAAAGTCATGTTAGAACATATATACATGTATTAAAACTAATAATAATAAGGCTTACCATATGACACCAAGCGCCTTTGGCTTCTGCGTTTAATGGGACGATTGCTTTCTTCTAGCAAATTAGCAGGATTAACACCCAGACAGTGTTGTTGGATCTTTCCTGAGGTTAAATACTCTTTACACCTGGATTGGTGACCATAAAAATATTCTTTCTGTTCCAATTTAACTACATTCAGTATTATTTTCAGATTGCCCTTAGGCGAGCATAAACTTCATTCTATAGGAAAGCCCTATTCGACATTAGACCACTTTCGTATCAGGAAAACTGTTTTATTGATGACATGGGCATTCAATGGGATATTCGTAATTATCTTCTTAGTGGTGGACTGTAGGTAGTACTAGCATTTATCTTGTTTTTTTAAGGAGAGCAAGTACCTTGTCACTTCAACTAATAGATCATAACCTTTCTTCTTGCATACAATGAATTAAGTCACTAGCATCGCCCATGCATTTGGCTTTAGTTGGTGCGGCGATATCCCATATTGATTCAGTACCTCACAGAAGAATGGTTACAGTGGAAGATGAAACCCTCCCCTAAAAATGTGTAAATAGAAAGGTAGACTATTCCATTCGATTCTTGTAATAGGTCATCCAAATATGAGGTTTGATATCCTGAATCACCCAAAATTGAATTCGTACTTTATCACTATTTCCCTTATAGTTGCCATAATGATCATCTCTCAAAAGCATCTACTGTACTAATGTTTATTTGTATTGAGCTAGCTGGCATTCTTTTGCCTTATTTAGTTTGGCCTTTCTCGTTGGTCCCTGGCTCTGCTTTACACTTGTACCTTCTTTTTATGTTTGTCCAGTCCTTTGGGCCTCATCGTCTGCCATTGAAGCCCTTACTTTTCCTTCAATAATAATGTAATGATGATCACTGCTTTCATCAATATGCATGTTTTCCACTACGATCAACTGTCTCACAACCTCCCTACCTTTTATCTCTAAATTTCCCTTTTTCCCCACTAATTTCAATGAGAACCAAGTTTATCGCAAAACCATACGATTAACCCATGGCAAATTAAAAGTCTAACTACTAGAAAGTTGATAAAACTGATTCTTACCCAAAAGAAAATGATAGAGGCACAAGCAACACTTGAAACTTGATTCCCACTGGTAAAAATGGTGGATACCTCGCAAGGTGGCATAGTACAGATAGCTCGAAACAAAAGGGTTCTGACTTCACTAGTGTGTAGTGAAATGGTCTGAGGGCTATTTATAAGGGTATTCCTATGATTTTATGAATCATCGTACATGGTTCACAGAAACTACCATGTATTATTTTTTCATTACAAGCATACATTAAATTCATTTAATGGGCTGATTCCCTCGTTAGGTATGGAATTTAAATTTTAAAATTCAAAAAAAAAAGAGGAATTTCATTCGTCCGCCAATTTATTTTTTCTCGATATTATTAAGGCAACCTAAACCCTTAGTGGACCTAAATCCTTTTAGATTACCATAGACATAATTGGTCTGTGAATGGTCACTTTATAACCGCCCACATCTCTATGGGGTAATTGTTATATCCCTTCATCGCCTGGCCAAAAATCATGATCCTCTTCAAGGGATAAGCATTAGAAGATAGTTAGATAACTTTTATTTCTACACTACTAGGCAAGTTTGATTGCCATTGAACCTCTACTCACCCAAAAGTCCTAGATCAAGTGGAACTTCTATCAAAGCCTATATAATGAGGTAGCATCAACACTTCTAAGGTATAAGCTATCAGAATTCCTTCATTCTCTCTTTGTTATTCACCCATAGTATCCTTTACTGACTTAAGCATTAGAGTGTCCCCCCGAAGTCCAACTTCTAGCCTCTCTCACCTTTGCTGTTTTATAGGTAGCATGGTAGCATCTCAATTATTGCATCAACAAATATGTGTAAGGGTTTTAGGAAAACCTTAGCCATTGCCAAGCATTGTATCAATATATGCAGGGTGCATATCGATACTTACCATGTTGTACTAATACATAGTCATTGTTATGAATAGATTTAAGGTTTTCAAGCATAGTATTGACACTTCGATACTTGTATCAATGCATTCATTGAAAATAATTTGCAGGATGGTTTTTTTTGGCTTGAAATTTACTTAAGTAAATCTCAAACATATTTTGAGTATCGGTATTCATTTGCAACACTTTTTTGAGAAAATATGAGGTCTAAATCAATGTAGTAGTTTACAAATTTTTTTCAATCTAATTAAAGGAAAATATTACTTAGAAATAATTAACTACGAGCCAATTTAACTTAAAGTTATTGTTATATCAAAACCATAATTAACTCAAAGCTAATAAAGCGAACCATTGTTTCTCTCATTGTTTTACAAGCTTATTTCATTGAAATCATAGAGTAGGCAAATCTTGCTTTTTTAAGATTTAGCCTTTCATTAATTATTGTATCTTAAAATAGAAGGTATTGTTTATATTAGTATTTTTTTCCTGCCATATACAAGTTTAAATTTGATTTTATGTTGTTATTATTGGTTTTATCGATTTCATGAAATTATCCATGTTTACTGTTTAACTATTTATATAATGATTAATTTGTAGGTTTGCTTTGTCTTTATTGCTTTTCAAGTGTTTTGTTAGGTTAGAAGGTATTGTTTAATTTGCATTTTTTTTGTGCCTTATACAAGTTAAATTTGGATAAAATGTTTTTGTTATGGCTGGAATATAAAATGATACTTAGAATGAGAAGTGTTAATGTATTCAAGTTAAATTAAATTTGGTAGTAACATATACTTAAGCTTAAATTAATAAGAATAAATGTATTCTAGTGATATTAAAATTGGTAGTAATCTCTTTACCTTTGCATTCATCAAAATGTTCTATTTAGATGAAAAATTTTATTTTTTAGAATTATAAATTGATTGGTGATGAATTACCCTTGCTTGGAGCTTACATATGCTATTTAGACATTTATTAATGATTCTCATACATGTGGTTAGAGCTAAAACATGCTACTTGGACCCTTTACTTTTGCTTAAATCTAAAATATGCTCTTTGGACCCTTTACCTATGTTTAGAGCTAAAAATGTGTTATATGTTTAAACGTGGTATTTAAATTAATATCATTACCTTTGCTTTAAGGAATTTACCATTGATTATACCTTTTTGTGGGATTGAGTTAGGACATATAACATGATTCTATGCTTGGACTTAGGAAAATACATTTGCCAAATTTAAAACTTGCATGTTAGCTAGGTTACCCATGTTTTGATTATTTTATTCTATGTGGGATACATTTTGCCATTGTATGGAATGTGAATGTTAATTAAGGCTTGTTTTTGAGCCATGGGACCTTCCATTGGGATTGGATGATGTTGTTGTGTAGTTATGTGGTATATAGGTTTGAAATATTTTTCTATCTTACTGTGTTTTTGTATTCAATTTATTTGTATGTTTATTTTGGATTCCTTACTCTTGAAGTGATTTGTTGAGTTTAAAGGTATTGTTTATTAAGGTTTTGCATGTTTTAATATAAGATAATTAACTTTTATTTTTTTAATTGATTTTGGTATATTTAAAAAACTATAAAGAAAATTCACACTAATTTAAACTAAATAGTGTTTATGTGCCCATCGCAAAACGTAGGCCAAATTTGCTAGTATACGTCTATGTTGCCATATTTGGTAGCATTTTACACAACGTTTAACCAATGCGTTAATATAAATTTTCCAACATTTTTATGACAGTTCAAAATATATCAAGAAGAAAATTTCCCAAAGTTTTTAAATGATCATACTTTATTACAATATTTATACATTTTAGGAACATTGTTTCTTTTGTTTTTTTTTTTTTGACATTCACAAGACTTGAAATTATATAATTGCAATATAGCAACATTAGTCGCGTCATGAAAGAGACTATATTGCATCATTATTTAAAAGTTATATAACAATATTTAATAATATAATATTATAAAATAATAATTGTATAGGTATGCTAATGTTAGTATAAAATCACTATAGTGTCTTTATTTTTAAATTTTTAGTAAATAGTTTTATTGATTTCAGTATATTTGTATTTAAATGCATTCATATAACTTGTTCTATACGTTAATATTCTAAAATAATATTAATTTGAAATATTGTTAAAACTCTAATGTCTCTACATATGCTTTGGGATTCATCACGATTACGAGAATATGCTTGACCCAAAAATATTTTAGATTATGGCACAATAGCTGAGAAATAAAAGGTGTTTCTCTTATTGGGATTGGGGCAATCATCAAATGAATCGCTCATTCGACTAATCTTTAATGGCCAACACAAAGCAACTAGACACCTAATTTCATTTAGGCCTTTTCTCCAACAATTTAAAGTATCTCAGACTAAGAACCGAGTGACTGCCTTAACAAGAGTAAACCTCCTCCAAGCAGACTGAGCCTTTTCAAGACTCATTTGGTCATATGAAAATGACTACTCCTGCACACGGTCAAAACAATTTAATTTCAGGGTCCGTAGAGAATAAATTCAAAATAAAAAAGGTGAACATTGGAGAGGAAAAATTAGTTTCTTAAATTTACTTTTGTAGAATTTTGAAATTTATTGTTAGATATGATATCACAATCAAATCAC
>JAQSVH010195343.1:6365-17016 GCA_029448705.1 Adansonia digitata | reverse complement strand
AATAATATTTAAAGAAATTTAAAAATTAGAAACTCAAAAAAAATCTCACTGAAAAAATTTATGGAGTATAAAACCCGTATCTCGGTAACAAAAAAATTCTAAAACTCATAAAATAAGTTAAATTTTTTAAAACTAATTTAATATGAATTAAATAATAATATTTAAAGAAATTAAAAAATTAGAAACTTAAAAAAATCTTATTGAAAAAATTTACAAAGTATAAAACCCATATCTTGGTAACAGAAAAAAATTTTAAAACTCATAAAATAAATTTTATTTTTGAAAATGATTTAATATGCATTAAAAATAATATTTAAATAATTTTAAAAATTATAAACTAAGAAAAATTTTTTCATAAAATTTATGAAGTAGAAAACTTCTTGTTTTGGAAACAGAAAAATTTTAAAAGAATAATGCAAAACTGATAACATAAAAAGAATTTTCCTAAATTGATTTAAGATGAATTAAATAATACTATTTGAGGAATTTAAAAATATATATAAACTTAAAAAAATCTTTCCGAAAAAATTCATGGAGTAGAAAACTCCATATTTCTAAAATGGAAAAAATTCTACAATTCATAATAAATAAATGAATTTTGAAAAACTAATTTAATGGTGGTTGAATGTAAATATTTAAAGAATTTTAAAATTCAAAACCCTAGAAAATTACACCAAAAATTTTATAGATAATGAAAAGATCGTATTCTAGAATCAAAAAAATTCTAACAAATACATTAAAAATTATGTAAAATGAATTAAATAACAAATATTATTCAAAGTATTAATTTATAAAAAGATAAAGAAGAAAATCCATAATTCAAAATTCAAAATTCAAAATTCAAAATAATTTTATCAAAAAAATTTTAGGAGTATACTACTCGTGGTACTGTGAAAAAAATTCAAAATTAATTATGAAAATGAGCAACTTGACACCTTGTGGTAAACACGAATTTTTTCATTGAATATTTCTAATTTTTTGGAGTGCATATCAGCATAAATACCATATAGTTATCGGTAAAAATATACGAAGGTTAATTTCCCAAATTTAATGAAAAATTCTTTAAAAATTCCTAAAAATGAGAAATTTGACTATGATATCATCCGCAGAAGTAGATTTTCAAAATTTTGGCAACAAAATATTAAAAATATGTTTTTAAAAATATTCATCATCTATATCCAAAATGAGAGATCAAAATATGACTTTTTTGTCTCACAAACTTACATTTATTTAAATTATGACTAAAAATGTCTTGAAAATTTCTTGTTGATCTAAAAAAGATTGTTCTCAATGAGGATGGCCATTAAGTTTTCAATCTCAAGTATTCAAGATTACTGAAAAAAACCCGGATGAAATTAGGTGTCTATAGTAGGTAACTGTAATTTTTAAATACAGCCTATTCAAGATCAAACTTGCTTCCATGTAATTGATGCATATGTGGCCTACCATGTCCCCAGAGGGAGGAAGTTTCTATAAACTCGTAACATCATTCCCTCTTTATGTCATCAGTGTATCAAAGGTTTTGTAAGGGGAAAGAAATTCTTATTCCTTCCACTAAGGCACCGTTTGAACAAAATGAGGTGAGTCACATGGAGGCTTTTTTCTTTGAGGATGTAGCAGAAGAGGGATAAACTGTTATTACTAAACTTATTAGGGTTCCACTTCCAAAGTGGGAAGAGTACATGGGGAAAAATGATGAATAAGGTAAAAAGAAAAAAACAACACCAAGGAAGAAAAAGAAAGCATGGGAATGCAAATGCAAGTAAGGAAGTAAAAGAAAAAGTGTAAGATACTAGAGTCAGCTTATACACCTACGAGGATGGAAAGATAGTGTATTACTTATGATAGGGTATGGAGTTATGAAAAAAACCTTCTTTTGGCTTCATACCATGGGAATCATCTGATTAACAACCTTTTTATTCCCAAGTGCAATCCTTATGTAAAGAGATGCAAAAGGTAGTGCAAGCACTAGAACAGCTGTAGGATTAGCCAAAACCTCAAGGTGATTCATTGAAAGAGATCAATATGGCAAGGAAAAGGAAACCAGTAAGACCTCTCTTCATAAGTAAGAATCTTTTAGAAGAATAAAAGATTTTATTAATTCAGCTTTTAAAAGAGTATAGAGATGTGTTTGCTTAGACTTATGAAGAAATGCCAGGGTTGGATGAAAGCCTTATTACTCATAAATTACATATCTCTCCTAGGAATAAACCTGTTAAGCAACAAGCCAGGGTGTTCAGGCATGAAGTGGAGACTCAGATTAAAAAGGAGATAAATAAGTTGCTTAAGGTAGGTTTCATCAAACCTATACATCATCCTACTTGGCTAGCAAATGTTTTGCTAGTAAAAAAAAGAATGGGACAACTAAAGTGTGTGTTGATTTTAGAGATCTAAACATGTCATGTTTTAAGGATGATTTTTCACTCCCAAACATTGAAACTTTGGTTGATGCTACTACTGGTCATGAAATGTTCTCATTTATGAATCGGTTCAGTGGATATAATCAGATTAAGATGGCTTCAGGTGATGCAGATAAGACATCCTTCAGAACTCTATTTGGCAACTTTTATTACACTATTATGCCATTTGGATTGAAGAATGCGAGGGTAACTTATCAACATGCTATAATAGTGATCTTTCATGATATGATGCATGACTGCATGGAAGATTATGTGGATGACATTGTGGTGTAGTCTAAGAAAGAATCACTTAGAAAAATTGAGAAGGGTGTTTGACACGTGTAAAAAGTACAAGCTTCGTATGAATCCTTTGAAGTGTGCTTTTGGTGTCACTGGTGGAAAGTTCTTAGGTTTTATGGTGCATAGAAAAGGTATAGATATTGACCCAGCAAAAGTAAAAGTTATTTAATCTATGCCTCCTCTAGTAAACCAGAAGTAACTTAAAAGTCATTTGGGAAAAGTTTCATACATTAGGAAGTTCATTCTAGCTTTGGGAGAAATAATCACACCCTTCTAGAGGCTGTTGAAAAAAAGAGTTCCTTTTGTGTGGGTGAACAAAAACAGAAAGCTTTTGATAAGATCAAGCAGATTTTGAGTTCTCCAATGACAATGACACTGCTAGTCAATGATCAACCAATGATGTTGCACCTCACTTCTACTCCCAACCTTGTAGGTGCTTTATTGGTACAAGAAGTTAATGGGCAAAAGCGACCTGTGTACTACATGAGTAGATGCTTGTATGGTAGTAGTTGAATATCTATCAATGGAGAAATATTGTCTCATTTTGGCATTTGCTACTCAAAAACTCTATCATTACTTCGTAGCTTATAACCTCATTATGGTGACTAAGTTTGAGCTTATTAAGTATTTACTCACCAAGCCAACTCTATCAGAGAAGACAGCAAAGTGACTTTTGTTGTTAAGCTAGTTTGATATATCAATTTCCCACCCAAAGGCCATAAAGTCTCAAGCATTATCAAATTTGCTAGCTTATGTTCCATCACAACATGACGAGGTTATACTAGATTCTCTTAATAAATTACATGAAGAAGTATGCTTTATGGATGTAAAATAAAAGGAATAGAGTTTGTATTTTAATGGCTCTTCAACTAGTGGTGGAGAAAGTGCAAGCATAGTTTTAATACCTTCTGGTAGAGCAGTTAATTCCTTGATAGAGAGTTCTAAGTTAACCTCTTCTTCTTCAAGTAAAAGCGACATCTCCTAGGATGATGAGTCAAGTAGAGGATGGAGCTCCTTAATTTTGGGTCTAGAGTTAAACTCCCTAAAATTGGGTAGAGAACTAATCTTCTTGGCATTTAAGTTAGATTTTCCTTGCATCAATAGTCAAGTAAAGCATGAAGCACTTGTTTTGGGGTTGTTCATCGCAACTATTATTGGGATTGATAACCTGTGCATCAACAGAGATTCTAATCTCATTATCAAGTAGGCTAATGGTGAGTTTGCTTTGAAGGAACCTATGCTAGCTTCTTATAAAACTCTTATGCAAGCTTTGTGGAAGAAGTTTCATACTATTAGATGTAAGCATAGTCCAAAAGCCATAAACAGGTATGCTGATGCATTTGCTACCTTAGTGCCAAAATTCATATTCCAGAGGAAAAACAAAACGTTGCTATATTAGTGATTAGAAGAAATTTAATTTGCCTAGCTAGTGAGTTATTTCAGCCCTCAAGCTAAATGATAAAGAAGATTGGCGTACTATCATCAATAAATTACTTTAGCCTACTTCTACTTAGTATTCCAAGTCTAAAGCATTTTGTTTTAATTTATAGTGTACTGTATCATAGAAATGTTAGTGGAGTATTAGCAAGATATGTTTCCAAAAGTGAGGCAAAAGAAAGGTTGGAAGTAGCTTATGAACACTTGGGTGGGGAAGAAGGCCCATTATTAGCTGTCTACTATGAAATGCATGTTATTTCTAGCCAACCATGGCTAAGGATGCTTTGCAACTACAAAAGTCTTGTAAAAAATGTTCTAAACCACCACATGTGCATAATGTCATTTTGTTGAAAGTGCTAGAAATTTGCGTAGGCTGTATATTGAATATCTTAAAAATTAAGTTCTTCCAACTAATCGGCAAGATGCCAGACAATTGAAGTGGAGAGCTCAATGTTTCTTTCTAAATGGGAACAACCTATTTCAAGTTTCATTTTCTTAGAAACCTGTAAAATGTGTCTCTCCGGCTAAAGTGAGCTCATTACTAGATAAAGTACATGGTGGGAGTAATAGAGAGCATGAAAGAGGCAAGAACTTATATCAGAAACTTTTAGTCTTGGGTATTATTGGCCAGCAATGGAGGTTGATACTGTGCATCATGCAAAGAAGTGTTATCCATACTAGATCTATAGTAATGTTATACATGCTCCAGTAGTGGAACTCCACAGCATTACCATTCCTTAGCCTTTCCACACTTGGGCATTTGATCTGATCGGGCCTATTAACCCTTCTTCTAAGGTGCATACTTAGATATTGGCAGCAATGGAATGTTTTACAAAATAGGTAAAGGCTATCCCTTTGAAGAAACGAATAGGTTCTGCAATAGCTAATTTCGTCAAGGAGAATATTATCTGCTATTTTAAAATAACAAGGAGAATTTTATCAGATAATAGAACATCTTTCATTAACAGTAATGTAAAGGAATTGTTAGCTTTGTATGATGTAGATCATCTTAAGTCAACCCTTTACTACCCAAAAGGTAATGACCAAGTCAAGGCTACTAATAAGATGTTGCTCAAGGTGTTAAGCATAATGGTACATCAAGAACCAAAGATGCTGGGAGATGCATTGTTAGTGGCTTTATGGGCTTGCAAAACTTCCAAGTGTGGACCTACAAAGGCAACAACTTTTTCACTTGTTTATAGAGCAGAAGTTGTACTTCCTATAGAGACACTAGTTCCATTTACAAGGTTAACGCTAAATGCAAAACTTGATAATGATGGCATACGAATGTTAAAGTTAAAAGCTTTGAAGGAAAAATGAGATAAAGCAAATAATAATCTCACATAGTACAAAAAGAGGTTAAATAGAGCTTATGACAAGCTAGTGAGAAAGAAAAATTTTGAAGAAGGTGATTTAGTCCTTCATGCTGCTAGACACATTAGAAAAGGAACCCCAGCTCCTAAATTTACTCCAAAGTGGGAAGTACCTTATATTGTACATAAAGTGAATGACAGTGGTTATTGTAAGTTGATCAACCCGAAGAACAATGCTATTACTGCGCCCATTAACTTTTTAATATGTCAAGAAATTTCATGTATGAATTCTAAACTTTATCTTTAATTCTTTACGGTTATTTTTGTGAATACAAGTTAATGTCACATATTACTTATCTATTATTATCAATTTACTGTTATGCTCATTTATAAAGAACAATGACATGTTTTAAAAAAATGAATTTCATGTCAGCCATAACTCTATTGCTTAAATTTTGGCTATATTCTATCGATTTTGTTATAGCACAACTTTAATGCATACATTGACTATGACATTAATTACAAACTAGCCAAAAGTTTATGCTCAAATTTTGGCTATAATGTGTGGCTAAAGTTTGGCTGCAGCTATGGTCACTCATAAATTGGCCTATATCATTTGTACAAAGAAAAAAAAAGATTTTGAAGAATCTACTTTGTTTTAGGTTGAAATTTAGTCTCCTAATGAAAGTAGATAGTTCCGTTTGGCTGCAGCTATAATCGCGAATACATTCGCCTAACTTATTTATTCAAAAAAAAGGTTGAGTAATCTATTTTGTTTTAGGTTGAGATTCAATCTCCCTAATGAAAGTAGATAGTTCCTTTTGGCCATAGATATAATCGCTCATACATTGGCCAAAGTCATTTATTAAAAAAAAGGTTACTTCATTTAAGGTTGAGATACATTTTCCCTAATAAAAGTAGATAGTTCCCTTTAGCAGCTATAATTGCTCATACATTAGCCTAAGTCATTTATTTAAAAAAAAAGGTTACTTCATTTAAGGTTGAGATACATTCTCCCGAATGAAAGTAGATAGTTTCATTTGATCGTAGCTATAATCGCTCATTTCTTGGTCGCAGTCACTTATTTAGAAGGGTTGAATAATTTACTTTGTGTTAGGTTGAGATTCAATCTCCCTAATAAAAATGGATGGTTCCCTTGGTCGCATGTTCAAAACTTATTTTTAAAGGTTGAATAGTTTACTTCATTTAAGATTAAGATTTAATCTCCCCAGTAAAAGTAAATGGGTTCCCTGTGGCAACATGACTTTAGCAAAAAAAAAAAAAATTAGAAGACTATATGACATTCACTTATCATGGCTACAAAAGATTACCATGTATTATTAAATAGAAAAGTTTCAATACAACTCAACTCAAAAAAATTATGAATAAAAAATAAATATCAAAATTAAACAAGTTTATTCTATTATGTTGTCCCATGGAGAAAAACTAGAACTAAGAAGATTATGAATAGTGTCCAGTTGGTTTTGCAACTCCAACAGCTCATGCTGGTATATCTCTAGCTCTTGCTTAAGTAAGATGAGTTTTCTATTAACTTCACCTAGGTAGGTCTCTACTTGGGTTTCATTTACCTGCATGCTAAGAATAGCTCCGGCCTTAGACATGCAAAAAGCAAGACACTCTAATCTAAACCTAACCTTGGTGGCGTCATCCATAAGTGTCAACATCTCTTACAATTTTTTCATAGAAATATCTAACCATGGAGCATCAACAATTATTAAAGCATCACCCAAGCCTTCTAGTGCACTTGAAACAAATCTCTTCGACTACAGGATGTAAGTATTCTAGAACTCACCCTATTTTTGGTAAATGCCTTCCAACTTTTGGTGTCAATAAGCAATGAGGAAACCATGGAAATCCACTTTGAAAGTACCAAAAAAAGTAATGGTTCCAAAAGTCTGAGAGAAGGGTGAAACAAAAGTATTTGGTCCAAAAGCACTTGCTCCAAAAGGAACACTTGTTCCAAGAGCATTACTCCCAAAATTAGAACCCACCCTAAAAGTAGTTACTCCAAAAGTAGTTCAAAAGTCATGCCAAAAGTAGTAGGAGCTAGGCTGAAACTTCCAACTCTTAGTACTGGGAGAAAGAGTAGAAGGCATAATTGCTGTAGTACTAGAAACCTTAATATCACCTATACCATCTTTAATAGTGTTTTTAGTATGTTGCTTTTCCTGACTCTGAGTAGTCTCTCTATGATTAACTATCTGGTATGGTGAAGAAAGAAGAGTATCCATGTCAGCGATATCAAAAGTATAACATCTCTTTTGGGAATCCCTTATCCAAAAAAAGTCACATCGATTGCTGGCTCAGAATTACTTGATGTGTCAAGGTGCACATCTTTATGTGTCTCCATACTATCACAATCACTATTAATGTCGGCCTACTCCCTTATCTCATTCACTTGAAGATCACTTGCTTTGAAGCTAGCTTCAAAGGTAGTTGATATATCTTACAAAAAATACAAGTAAGAAAGTGATGAAATGCAAAGTAAAGTATATATTTTATGAATAAAAAGGGGGCAATCTTACTTCTTGAGATGTCTAAGATGAAATATGACTTATTTTTCATTGTTGAAGGATTGGTGCTACATTATAATCATCTTCTTCATCATCAACATCATTGCCAACATCTATAGCTATAGAAGTTTTTTGCTTAGGTTTATCAAGCAAACACAGGAATATGTCTCCAGTGGTAATGTTAGGGGGTCTGAGTTCAGCTTTAAGATGGGGTAAGGGCCTCACAAAAGCCTTTCACCTATCTAGGCACATACCCTAATAAGCCATCCAACTGGATAAATGCATGCCAACTCTATCAAAGGCTAGAACAGTTGGACTTTTAACTAAAAGCTCGCGTATTGTGCCTTTAAGGAATTGAGACACAACGGTGGTAAAGATTTCATTAAGCTTAGAAAGTGCAGGAAGAACTCTTTGATCATACCTGAACTAACATGCTACCTGAGATACAAGATACATTTCTGCTGTATATGAATATTTAACAATCCCTAAGCTAGAATTTTCAATCATGCAAGGTAATGTATAACACTCTACAAATAGACAAAAATTTATTCCCCGTATACTTAGAGAATTAGTTAAGTCATAATAAAGAGCAGGATTTCTATACCCATTGAGTGGTTTAACATATAGCATAGGGTTAAATTCATTTGCCATATCCATCACTTCAAGAATACATCTCTTTTTTTATTGAACAAGCCATGCCTAGGCCTTGTAGACACTCCTTCAAATAACCATTAAGTTAGAAGTGCCAGATGAGTTATATATAGTAGGCTCAAGAGCATAAGAATTGAATCTTTCCCATGGATAAAGCTGAATGAAAGCAGCATCCATATAAGTCTGGACTTTATATCATCCAGATGAAGCCATAGTCTTGGTTTGGTACAAATCCAAGCGCTTCTACAAGGAAACCAAGTAATTTGGAGCAAGAAGAAAGCTCAATCCCTTAGCAATCTTAATAGCTAGAAGACTCAAAGCAGGAGAAATTCCATCATCTGGACAACCTGAAAATACATGTCGAGCCAACCACATAATCAGTAATGCTTCTAGTTCAAACTCATGATCTGGATAAGTAAGATCTGTTGCTTCGTCTTTCTTAGAATTGTACTTATGAAAGAAAAACCTTATCCAATTAGAAAATCATGCAACCTTAGAACTATTGCTTTGACTTTGAAGTAAGCTACGGAAGAAGTTACAAGTATTTTTCTCTTATAAGGTAAGCTAGATGCAAGAAATGTCATACTTTTCATAACAATGAAGCACAAGTAAGACAAAAACATCTTCTAGAGTAAATGTGAATTCACCGTAAGCCGTAATCATGGTATGAGCGAAGGTAATCCACCTAGTAAGAATAGCATGCCATACATCCAATTTCTTTTCTTTTCTTACTTGGAGAAGTTTGGAGCTAATTCATACAGCATCAAATACTCCATCTTCTTTAAATATAGTAGCATTAGCAAGCTTTGCCAAGACTTTGTCTACCTATTCATCCCAACCTTGAACTGGCAGGGTATTGGCAAGGTTGGTACTTGAAAGTGAAAACTGTCCCTTCTCAAATCTGAACTTCAACACAGAATTACCCGAGATGTATACTTTCTCATGTGCTTCAGAGGAAATATATTGAAACCTATACCCAGCCGATGCAGGTGGATGTTGACTACACTGCTTTCCATCTACACATTCCCAAAATTGATTAGCCTCGCTAGCTTTGATAATTGGATCATCCCAACTCTCAAGAATCAAAGGAATTGTGCCATCCTTACTTACTCTAAGTGTGATCCTTTCGGTGGAAGTTTTGCTAGCAGATTGTTTTTTTTTCTTTAAAACTAGATGAGCATCTCTTGAGGGTTATCCATAACTTGGCCTGTGCAAGTTCATTGTCTTCACCATGGTAAGAATGAAAGTTCCTAAAAAAACTTGAGTAAGTTTTTTATAATTACATCAGTAAAAAAAATTTCATAGTTATAAAAAAAAACTTTCATGATCATATATTTATTTTATTTATAAAAAAAGGGTCAAGTGAATTTTTTTTATAATTACATCAATAAAAATATTTATGATCTTACATATGAACTTGTTTTTATTTTATTCATAAAAAATTGCTCTTTACATATTTATTATTATTCAGTTATTAAAAAAGAATCTTTTTCTTTAAAAAAAATCTTTTTTTTCTAAAAGAAGAAAAAAAGGAAGAAGATAGAAGAAAAAAAGGAAAAAAATTCAAAGTAAGCAGTCGTTGCTCACTTCATATATATGTATAATTGTTATTATTATTATTTAAAAGAATTGAATATTTTCATGAAAAAAAAAACTTAGAAGCAGCGACGGCTACTTGCTTTAAAGTAGTCATGCTTACTGCTTGCTTTTATCATTATTATTATTTATTTTTGTATAGATATATATAAGATTAAAAAAATTCTCATTAAAAAGAGAGAGAGCTTAATTTTTCTTTAAAGAAATTTTGGAGGCTAGGAATTGAAATTTTTTCAATATAGTAAAATTATTGAGATTTGTGAAAAAAAATCAAGTAGCTTTTGTATTTATGGTGATATCTACAATCTCCTTGCTCAATTCAAACTCTAATAATATGTCTATTCTTGCATCTTATTAAAATTTAAATTTCTTAATTAATAAATTATTAATAATAAAAAATTTGTAGTGAAAAACTAATTAA
>JAQSVH010195262.1:3394-15873 GCA_029448705.1 Adansonia digitata | reverse complement strand
GCCCCCCCCCCCCCGGGGAATTTGAGGCCACATTTTGAAACAATGTATGGGGGAATTGTTGGTGAAATGGCAAACTGATCCTCTTTGCTAGCTGAAGATGATGCGATCCATAAAAGGGCAACATGTTGGTATGATGAAGATGGGGCCAATCCCTAAACAACAAAATGTTTTTGTGCTAGATGATCCACAAGGATTGGTTCAAGGAGAAGAGTTCTTTTCTCTCATCAACATGATTCAGTCTTTGTCGGAAATATTCTAAAAATAAAATTTTGAATGAATTATATTAACACGGGAGAGTCCGCCTTAAATATTTAATAAAGACATTAAATTCAGATGAAACTTGAAAATATTTCAGACTATGTGTGGTAACAGATAGCAAAAATTGGGTATGGCATTATTTGATTTCTTTTATGTGGATTCGAATATTATAAATTTGAATAATTTGAAGATTCAGATATTTTATTTATTATAACCACCATGGATTCAATAGAAATTCAGATATGAACTCTTAGATATCTACACCAAATTTTGTTGATTTTAGTTTAGATAGCGTCTAAAATTTAAACACATTTTTCAAAATTACTTTATTTATGCAAATAACAGGCTTTGATATTCGAATCTGATATCAATTTATATATTTAGTTATTATTTAATTTTATATTTTTATTCTTTTTAAAAACTGATTATATAAATTTAAATATTTAGTAAATTTAGATATCCAAAAGATGTTACTTTTTGAATAAAATGCGGATTTAGATAATAAATTAATTTAAATTTTAAATAAATTAAACAAATTTAAATATTTTTTTTAAAAAAATACATATATCTAATCTATAGCTCTTTCAAGCAATAGATGGCTTTGGTCTCACTCAACTCAAAAGCTTAGCTGCTCTATACTTTCCTAAAAAATATGCATTTGCATGGTTTGAGCGTGGTGTAACCCCACCTCTGATAAAAGCTTTTTTTCATTTCATCAATTGCATAAATTCCACGTTGAGGAACTGTTTGATAGTCTACCGCACAGATGATTTTAGGGCAAAATCTGTTTCTATTACGACACATATCGTATTTTTGTCTTGCAAGTGCAAGATCCGATTGCCTTTGATTTACCGTCATTAAAATCATCTTTTAGAATCATTGCAGTTTTGTCATTTTGCAAGAAAATACATGTAGGATACCCAAAAAAAAAAAAAAATCATTTATTGGCAAGCTAAGGTAACCACAAAAAATAAATAAATAAATAAGAAAACCTGGGCGTTGTTAAAAACATTTTTAAGGCTTTGATGGACAATTTTTTCATATGTATTAATAGTCAAATGAGGAATTTTATTACCCAAACAAAACAATTTGGAATTAGATATATATATATGTATATATAAAGGGTTTTTAATATTATTTTTGAATTATAATTCTAAAAATTTTTATTAAAATATTCTGATTATTAATTAATGATAAGACATACGAGACATATAAGAAAAAGTTTCCTTTCCTTGATAATTGATTTGCTTTAAACCTAGCTAACACTGATTCGATGATTAGCTACGGTGTTTTCTGTCATATCATTCTTCTGACTTCATTTAAAAGAATTTTTTTTTTCTTTTAGACAAACCACTGGATATGATTTTTTTTTTTTCTTTCTCAGGTTTCAAGTTTTTATAAAATCCTAATGAATTCACACCCTTTTTTTTTTCCAATCGTGCTTTAAAAGATTTCTATATATATATATATATATATATTATAAAAGAGGTTGTAATTAAAATTTTTAAGATATATTTTTTCAGCCTACTTTTAAAAGATTTTAAATGAATTTTTTCATAATATAAGTCTAATTTAAGGATAAAATTTAAGAATTATATAAAAATTGAGATTTTAATTTTAAACTTATTGAATGTTTCATTTAAAAGTAATTTCAAACCATTAAGTATATTAAAATAAGCACACTCAGTGTGGATGAAAAATAAATGATTTTTTTTAAAAAAATTAAGGATTATTAAATTAATATGTAAAAAAAAGTAGATAAATTTTTTAAAAATGAGTAGTTATTTTAAAAGTTAAATTAGTGGACAGTTTTGTTATATAGCTAGACAAAAAAATGTGAAAAATATTTTTAAAAGGAAAAACATTTTATTTTTTAGTAGGTACAGGGTAATTTTGAGTTTTTCTATATGTTGAGTAGTTTTTCAAGAAATAGACAGTTTAAAAAAAAAGATTGATAATTTTGTTTTAAATTTAAAAAACTTTTCAATATAAAGGTATGCAAATACTGTTCATCAAGTTATTATTTCAATTTGGTTTTAGGATAAATTTCATGTCTGAATTAACTTGTTATACCAATTTAGTCATCATTCTATAATAGTAATAGATGTTATAAAAAGTAATATTTTTTATCATTATGATAAAGATATCAAATTGATTTGAATTTTTATATGTGCAATTCATTCTTTATACAATGTGAGAGAAGAAATGTGTGTTTGTTTAAAACTTGTCAAGTATAACTAATATATGTACTGTATGATTATAAGAGATTTATTCACAAACTTGATTAGATTAATTAGCTCTTTTATTGATATAATAATATAATATTAGGGCAGATTGTAGGATTTGGTTACATGCTCAAACATAATATTTAAAAGCTTCTAATATCTATGTATAATAGATTTGAAGCGGATATATAATCTTTGCAAACAAACAATATCTAAATCCTCCAACAATCATACATATAAACTTTAAAATTATTAAAACATTGATAATGGCAAATAAGTGATTCAATTCGAAATACAGTAATCACAAGTTTATTCCCAAAAACTTGCCCAAATCTTGTTAATAGTATGAGTTTTAATATATTATTTTAAATGACTTAAAACACATCGTATACATAGAAATATATGGAAGAAAATAAATAATTAAAATGTTATATTAAAATTTAAGAACAATGAAATATATAACAAAAATAATCACTGCAACACCCTAATCTCAGATCTAAAATCTTTTAGGATCTGTTATAATATACATGTTGAAACTTAAGCCTATACTTGTGAAGCATCTTTTGAGGAAAAAGCCATAAGGCTCAGCGGGCCAAAGCAGATAATACTTTACAGGTTAGGTGTGGGTCTCCACAAATGGTATCAGGGAGCAATCACCAGCTGACGAGAGCTAAGTGCCATACCATGAGAGCCACATTTAGAATCCTACATGAGCTAAGTGCTACAAAATACACAATGGGAGCTACCCCTAGAATCCCAATGCCTGGTGTGATCCTGGTTCTGTCTGTTCAGTATTAGGCTTGACAAAAACGTCAAGTTTTAAAATGGAGGGAGTTTGTAACAACCCAATCCCACACCAGGAATCTTTGAGGATCTGTCATGATATATATATATATAGACTTAAGCCTATACTTGCGAAGCGTCTTTTGAAAACAAAACCATAAAGGCTAATAGGCCACAACGGACAAACCTCGTAGGTTGGGTGAGGGTCTCTACAAATGGTATCAGAGCATAATCACCAGCTGGCGAGAGCTAAGTGCTACACCGTGGGAGCCACCTTTAGAATTCTACAAGAGCAAAGTGCTACACAATGGGAGCCACCTCTAGAATCCCAATGCTTGGTGTGATCCTGGTTCTATCTGTTCTGTATTGGGCTTAACAAGGATGTCAAGCTTTAAAATAGGAGGAGTTTAAAACATCCTAATCTCATTTCAGGAATCTCTTAGGATCTGCTTTGATATATATGTTTAGACTTAAGCCCATACTTCTGAGGTGCCTTTTAGGGATAAAATCGTGAGAGTTCAGTAGGCCAAAGCGGACAATACCTTACAAGTTAAGTACAGGTCTCTACAAATGGTATCAGAGTGCAATTACCAGTCAGAGAGAGCTAAGTGCTACACCGTGGGAGCCACCTTTAGAATCCTACTAGAGCTAAGTGCTACATAGTGGGAGCCACCTCTAGAATCCTAATGCCTAGTGTGATCTCAGCTCTGTTTGTTTCATATGGGGCTTGATGAAGACATCAAGCTTTAAAACAGGGAGAATTTATAACACCCCAATCCCACATCAGGAATCCTAAAGGATCTGTCATGATATATAGTTAGAAACTTAAGCCTATACTTGTCCTGCCCCTTTTGAAAATAAAATCATGAAACCTAATGGGCTAAAGCAAACAATACTTCATATGGTGGGTGCAGGTCTCCATAATCACCATTTTACACATTTTCAACTTTATCTAAAAATAAAAATTTCAAAAAAAATCAATATGCTATTGTTTACAATTATAAGAATAACACTTATCTTTTATTCACAACTTAATTATGCTGTTATTTACAATTCTAAGAAAAACACTTATCTTTTATTCACAACTTAATTACCTAAACAATAATTTTTTTATATTATTATCTTAAGATGGGTTTGATTTTTAAATTAATTATTGATTATTAGACAATAAACATACTTATATAGATGGTGGATTCATCCACATAAGAAAGGTTAAAGGTTAAAGTTACAAGTACAAAATATAATATTTCGATAAAATTATTATCTTACTATTAAATTTTAATTTCTTAAACAAATCAGTAAAACAATAAGAGAATAAAAGCAATAATTAAAGTTTTTGTTTAATAAAAAATTGTTTAATTATAATTCAATCACTCTTATTTTTAGTATTGAATTTGGGTTTATAATCAGGTTAGACTCGGGTTCGATTTTATGCCATTTTGGGTTGGCTTCTTTACAGCTAATATGTTTTCTAGGGTTTGGATTTCTAAATTTTAGTAAAATCAAGCTTAGGCAGGTTTAAATTTAAGTTTTTTTTTTTCAAGCAGGTTTCGAATTCAAGTTCATTTCCACCTTTAATCACAAGTTAAAAGACTATTTACATAACTAACACATGAGAACATTTCATGGACATTTAAGTGAAATCCCAAATGGAGTTCTCATAGTATGGGAAAACTAAATTGGTTTTAGGAGTATGCATGGTTATGCGTGGGAAGGTGTTAAGAGTTACACAATGCATGTTTGAAAAGGATAAAATTTAATCATGTGTTTTCCTAAAATTTTTATAATTTGTCTTAATCTTGTATTTTAATAATTCCCCTTAATTTTTTTGTGAAATTTCTAAGTTTGAAATGCATAAGGGTTTTCTAGTTTAAGTATCTCTTCGAATTTGCTAACAATTGGGTAGAATTTTGAAATTCTTTCACGTGTGAACACATATAATATTCCATCCAAAAGATCTAAATCGTATTCCTTTATTATTGATAGTTATTAAAGACCCTCTAATGACTAGGCTGAGTTTAAAAAATTATCTTCACTCAGGACGCCACTTTTTATACAATTTTTTTAAAAAAAATATTGAAATTAATTGACAAATTATGTTGTGCTATCAAATACAATAACAGTATAAAATATAAATATAGATATAAATATTTTTATTTACTCGAGAATCCTTAATTTCAAGATATTATTATCTTACTATTAAGTTTTAATTTCTTAAACAAATAAGTAAAACAATAAAAGACTAAAAGTGGTAATTAAAGTTTTTGTTAATGAAAATATTTAATTATAATTCAATCATTCTTATTTCTAGTATTGAAGTTAGGTTTATAATCATATTTGACTCAGGTTCAGTTTTATGCCATTTTGGATTGGCTTAGTTACGGCTAATATGTTTTCTAGGGTTTGGATTTCTAAATTTTAGTAAAATCAAGCTTAGGCAAGTTCAAATTTAAGTTTTTTTTTTTTTTCAAGCAAGTTTTGAATTCAGGTTCATTTCCACCTTTAATCACAAGTTAAAATACTACTTACATAACTAACACATGAGAACATTTCATAGACATTTAAATGAAATCCTAAATGCAGTTCTATAGTGTGGCATGTTAAGTAAACTTGTTCTCATAACAAGCACTTATTTGTTATCCTCAACTATCCCTTTACTTCAATTTATGAGACAGATTGCTTATTTCATAATTAAGAAGACTTAACATGTACCAGTTATAATTATGATTTTTCAATTGCTAAATGATTTTAGAGACAAATTTGATTTGAAAATTGAAAAATACAATGGGAGTTACATTTAATATTTTTTGGTTAGCTGTAATTAGCCACATATAAAAATTTCTTTCTAAAAATCTTAAAATTAGACTCGCTTAAAGGTCGAGCTACATGTTCAAGTTTGAAGGCCCATCCAATATTTAGGAGGGTTTAAAAAAAATTTTAAGCTTAAAAATGGGCTTGGACAAAATAAAAAACCCATTTTCTAAAAAGGCTGGGCCTCGAGTAAAGAATTTTAAGCTTAAGCCTAGCCTAAATAATATATTTTTCAAAAAATCTCTCACTAGTCGAACCTATATACTTAAGATTTACTCATTTACTCAAGATCAACAAGTAAAAACCCATGATAGTATTTCTTATTTCAAGGATTGTGTTGTCCAGGAGAAGAACTCTTTCACTTTCTTTCTATTGAGTCTCCAACTAACGAGAAAAAAGACTAGAGTGGGGGATGTAAGGTAGTTAATCCCTATATAAAATTAAAGGGAAAGATGTATTGCCACTTACAGACCCTTATTCTCATGGAAATCCCATTTTTTTACTGTATTTCTTTTTTAAATTTGGGTAGGTCAAGCTGAGCATGGCACCATTTTAATGATTTGTGTAGAGGCTAGACACAAAATGTTGCCTAGTATCTTGTTTACACCTAACCTAAACTTAACTCAGCCCAGCCCATGAACAAGTCTATATAAAATTTATTTCAATTTAATAAAAATAAAAGGTTTTCACAATATAACAAAACTAAATTGGTTTTAGGAGTAATGCATGGTTATGCTTGGGAAGGTGTTAAGAGTTCTACAATGCATGTTTGAAAAGGATAAAATTTAATGATGTGTTTTCCTCAAATCTTTATAATTTGTCTTAATCTTGTATTTTAATAATTCCCTTAAATTTTTTTTAATGAAATTTCTAAGTTTGAAATGCATGAAAGTTTTCGAGTTTAAGTATCTCCTCGAATTTGCCAACAATTGGGTAAAATTTCTAAGTTCTTTTCACTTATGAATACATATAATATTCCATCCAAAAGATCCAAATCGTATTCCTTCATTATTGATAGTTATTAAAGACCCTCTAATGACTGGGCAGAGTCTGAAAAATTATCTTTACTCAGGACAACACTTTTTATACAATTTTAAAATATATATTGAAATTAACTGACAAATTATGAAGTACTGTCAAATACACCAATAGTATAAAAATATAAATATAAGTATAAATATTTTTATTTACTCAAAATTCCTTAATTTTGTGATATTTTCATAAATGCCCTAATAATTAGGTGAAAAATAAGATATAGCCCATTTACTTGAGAATTCTTTTAATAATTTTGAAATTATCATTTTTGAAAATTCCTTTACTCAAAATAATTAAAACCACTTCAAAATATCCACAATTTATTTATATCTTTTAAGAATTTCAAATAAAATATACATTTAAATATGCATAAAACATATAAGCCAAATTTAAAAGTTATAAAACTATACCCAAGAAAATTTGTTTGCTCAAAATCCTAGATTTTGCAATAAGTTAAGCTTGGTGTAAATCCTCAATTCCATTTCCTTTTTCTTTTTCACTATTGTTTTTTCCTTTTCCTTTTTTTTTTCCTTTCCTAACTTCTTTATTTTTTTTCCTTTTATATATTCTTTCTATCTTTTTTCTTTTCTTTTCTTTCTTCTTCTTTCTCTTTTTTTTTTCTTTTCTTCCTTTATTCTTTCTTTTTTTTTATTTGGGGTGAGTCAAGCGTGAACCTAGGTTGAACCATAGGTATGTACACAAGTATGTACAATTTTTCCACTTAAGGCTTTAAACACCTAGTTTCTTTTATTTTATTTTCTTTTCTCTTTATTCTTTTCCATCTCTTCTCTCTACTAGTTCTTTCAATCAAACCCAAAAACCCTAAATCCACCCTGAAAGCTTGCAACTTCTTCTCTTCAAATCTGATTCAATATGCTAATCCTTTTACCTCCACTGAGATTCTCACCATTGGAATTTCTAAATTACCCCTAAATTGACTAATCCTAAAAGCCTAACCAAACCCTTATTTTTGGTTGATTATGGTGATGTGTTGTTTGTTTTAGATTTTTTTATTAGTCTAGTCTAGTAATGGTAGTTTCCCCTTTCCCCTATTTTAATTACCCAATCATCCTCTTTCATTATGAGCAATATGGATTTCAATACAGACTAAAATTTGATTAATTTAAAATTTTAAGATTTTTGTGTAGATTTTTTATGGGTAAAGCAAAGTATTTGTGGAAAAAACTGCTAGGCTGGTAAGGTTAGTTGTTGAGTATGGGTAATATGGTAAGTTAGGGTTGAGGCGGTTAGCAGTTGGAATCTAATAACTAGGTTGCTTGCTTCATTCATTCATTTATTTTTATTTTTTATTTTCAAGTTTTTAGTTTTTCTGGTTTATTTTTATTAGTGAAATTAAAGATTAAGACTTAACCAAAGATCAAAGCCCAATTAAAATTCTTAAGCTCGTTTAAATTTTAAATCAAATTCAAAAATCCTTAAGCCCAAATCAATCTTATCCAATTAAATGATTAAATTCAAATTTTGCAAAATAGATCTAAATAAATGGAAATTGAGTTTGAATACTAGCAAACTGGATTATTAATTTAGACTAAATTAATAAATAAGATGCAAATTAGGTAATCAGACTAAATTAACAAAACTGAATAATTAAAATGAGAATTACTTACCAACAGATGGTTTATTTAAATTATTTTAGGACAAAATTTCGTTGTTGCACCAATATTTCAACATCGTGAATGCCCTGTTTTGATAATACAAAGACCAAAAGTTATTTTTGGAATCTTGGTTTTGATGCATAAAATTATAACCTTTATAATTTCCTTACCTATATATTTTGTAGGCTTCTAATTAGTACTTAGTAACTCATGCTTCGTTTTGGATAAGTAAAAAATTTTTATTATCCAAAGAAAATATAGGCCCTTGCTACAGTTTAGTACAATCTACACTATAGTTACAATGGGTTATTGTAAGATCAACCTATTTACTATGTGTTCTTTGCTATGTTATTTAAATTGTTTTCGTTAGTTTTGATACCTTTTATTTTTTATCTCTTACATTATTGACAATTAAAGTGTAGAGCTTTTGTTCATTTTTGCTTTTTGCACCATGGAGTCTCTCATTTCTTTTCTACCATGGTTGGTATATGCTCACATTCTAAGCTAGCCTTAGGATGACAAATAGCACTGCTTTTCCCTTAAGTTTTTTTTTTTTGGTCCAGTTAAGCTTGTCTTATCAGGAACCTACTGCTAAAACACTCTCTTTAATACCCTTTTAGAATATTCACAATTGAAAATATATGATCTCTCAATTCTTTTTCTCTTGCACAAAAAGCATAGTCAGTAGAGCTCATGCTCACATAAGTGCACATTTTATTTTTTTAGGCCATCTATATGAATTGCTAGCCAAGAGATAAATGAATGTCCAGGGATAAAAATATTGTCACAATATGCCCTACTTACTCAAGTACTATGCCTCACCCTAAATTGTTCCAACGGTGACCTGTGTAACTTAAAAAAAGAATTATTGGTTGTAACTGCCTTTGGGTTATCCCTTAATTAGGATTTGAATTAGGTGTGATGAGATGATAGCAAAGGGAATTACCATCGAACAAATCACTCATCCAACTGATCTTGGATGGCCACAAGGAAATGGTCAAAGATATAGAGTTGTCATCGATCATTTTAGGCTAGGCATGATCAGATGCCTATTGAAAGCAATATTCCAAGTTACGAAACATAAAATATCAATTTTAAGATCTACGAGAGCCAGAGATTCGTCAGTAGGTTTGGAAGTTAGTTACGCATGGGAAAGATTAGCACCTTCATAATACCTAAAATCGATACCTGCTAGCCTTATCTTATGTAGGTTTCAATTTTTTTGATTTGACTTATTATTATTTTGATATAATCCCCTTTTAATGCATGAATTTTGTGTAAAAATTGTAAATTTGGGTTTTAAAGAAAATTTTTCATCATGTATGTGCCCCAGAAAGATAGGTAACATAAAGATTTTAGATAAAAATGATTTCCAGATTTAATTTTAAAAACTGGATATACCGTATCAAGCACTAGAGATACCAACAAGAAATATTGCCTTATAATTTTTGAAAACAATTTGAAAATGTGAGTGCAAAACAAACACCATAAAGGAAAACATATTAGTAAAACAATAAAGAATATAATAATATTGCATAAAGCTAAACACTCAAAAGCATAAAGAAAAAGAGACGGCTAGAATGTAACTTGTAACTGTCTTCTATTATTGAGGAATAACCAGATGATAATTTTAAGACGTATTTGGCCTCAATGGTCACCTAAGGTATAGAAATAAAGGTTTTAATTAAAAAAGCACGAGAAAATCCATGAGAGAGAAAATTTGAATCTTTCAAATGAAAAGTGAGGTTGGAGTATCCCCTCGAAAGATAGGGTTGGCATATCCTTAATGATGAAGATTTTGGTGATTTTTGAAATTTGAATGAAGTTTATAAAAAGGGGTTGGAGTATCACCATGGAGTCCAGGGTTAAAGCATCCCCCAAGGTTTAAATTTTAGTAATTATTGAAAGTGAAACAATTTGATAAAGATATTGAATTTTGCATTAAAATGACAATTGGAATAAAAGACCAAATTAATCAAAGGATTTTGGGGCCTTGATTCGAGCATAAGTGACTTGCATTATGGTACTTGATTCCATAAGGAATAAATAGGATGCATTTGAGGCCTTTGTATGTCTCAAAAAATGGTTAGGGGAAATTAGTCCAATTTTTTTAGCCCAAAAATAGGGAGGCATCACACTTTCTCCCTTCCTGTATTTATTTCAGGCAAATTCAGAACTTCTAAGGGTCAGACGAGATACCATCAAAAAGATATTTTGATAAGGTTTAATGTAAAAAAATTTCAAAAATCCTAAAAATCTCTTTTTACATGAAAATAATTTTTTAAGTTGGGTCCAATGCAACGTTTATAACACGTGCAAGGGAAAGGGCATAGCAAACTTTGAAAAATCATTCCTAACTCTACAAAATCGATAAATCACAAAAGATACCTTTCCAAAAAAGGAATTTCATAAAATTTTTAGATAAAATATTCTACAAATTCAAAAAAAATCGTTAATTGGCTGAAATAGCCCAAACAAAATGTAAGTCAATGATTCCAAGGGTTCCGGATAATAAAGATTCAAAAACTCATAACTCCCTTATCTGAAAAGATTTAAGGGCAAATGGGATACTGTTGGAAAGATAATTTAATGCCTTTTCAGGGAAAAATATCAAAAAATACGAAAAATGTTTTCGGGCTCAGAAATAATTTTGTAAGTTAGGATTATAGTGCTACAAAGGCAAAAACAAGGGAGTTTTTTGGTTTTTTTTTTTAGGTTTTAGGACTAAACTCGAGCCAAGGACATCCAAATGGCCGAACAGGAAGAGATAAATGACATGGGCTTCACGAGCTTATTTACACAATCTTAAAGAGGTTTGGGATGATTGAATAGCCTATTGACCATGTTATAAACAAAAGTATGAGACTCAAGGTTAAGGCATAAACTATCTTACAACAAGTGAAAGGCTATTTTATTTTAGAAAAAAGTGTTTTTAACCTTGTTTAACCATGAATCTAGACATGAAAAGCTTGATTTATCCTGATGATTGGAACTTAATGAAAATAATAAATCCATGTTATTTTGCATTTATTAGAGGTAGCATAAATTTAACATTAGGGATTTTAAAAATCAATTTTTTTATAGAAAAACACGAAAGAAAAGCATCAAGATAACATTTTTAATAATGTAAAGCACAAAAACATGGCATCAAATGACAAACATATGTTGGAGCATCACCAAGACATCATTTCATCACATAAAACATACCCAAATGCAAGAAACATAGGAAAAATGCATGCACACTTAAGGGGATGTTTATGACAACATTAAAAACGGTATAAACATGTAAGAAAATGCTTCTATGACATGAAACAAATAATGGATAATTTTTACAGCATCAAAGACATTATTTTAATTACATTAAGCCAATAGAAAATATCATCAAGCTTAAAATAACAGCAAGGCATCTTGAAATAACAATACATCATCAAAGATTATGCATGAAAAATGGTGGAGAATGCCAAGAATCAATAAAACAATGGTTGTTTTAAGATGAGCAAAGAAAAATGTAATTTTTAAGCATTCAAGCAACATCAAGGCATCAACAACTCAAAATATCTTCAAAAGAAGCTTAAAAACATGGCTAGCTAAAATAACATGATGTGTGTGTGCATGCAGAAAAATGAGGAGAAAGCTAAAGAAAGTATACCAATAAAGCCTGTAAAACTCTTTTTTGTTTGTCTTCTTAAAGCTTACTTGTCATGGGGTTATTACTCTCTTTCCAAAAGACATTCTTGATGAGATGCATAGC
>JAQSVH010195251.1:0-11928 GCA_029448705.1 Adansonia digitata | reverse complement strand
TTTATGCATGTTGTATTTTATTCATGATTTGTTTATCAAAATGCATGCTTGTTTGTTATAAAAATCTGATTTTCAAAAACAAATCCCTAAGTTAGGTTCATGCTATGTCCAATAGATGAAGAATAGTATGAATTTGATATTTCATAAAATTAGTCTTTCAATCTTGGGGACAAACTAAAACTTCCAAGTTTGGATTCATGGAATAAAATGCTACTTTATTTTATTAAAGTATTAAGCCTTGATCTTGAGTCCAATACCGTTTCTAGTGATGTGGTCAATGAGTTGTTTCATCATCCCAAACTAGTCTAGGATTGTGGAATGAATTTATGATGCCCATGTTACCTGCTCTTGGCTTTACGGACATTCAAACATCCTAAACTCAAGTTTACCCTTGAAAAAAAAACCCAAAAATATGCAACAACTTCCCCATTTTTACTTTGGCAGCATTATAGTCTAAGTTTGAAAAATTATTTTCAAGTCATAAATGATTTTTCCAGAATTTTTCTGATATTTTCCCTTAAAAGGCATTGAAATACCTTTCCAAGGTGTCTCGTTAGCCATCAAATCATTTTGCATGAAGGAGTTATAATTTTTTGAACCTTTGTTATCTGAAACCCCTAAAACCAACATGCGATATTCTACTCGAGCCATTTTGGTCTATTAGATGATTTTTTTAAAATTTTCAAATATTTTTCATAAAACATTTACAAAATTCCTTTTCTGAAAAGGTATTGATCACGATTTACGAATTTTGGATGAGCTCAAAACAATTTTTCAAATTTTGGTGTGTGTTTTCCACTATATATGCTACCAGTGTCAAGATAGACCTCATTTCAAAAATTATTTCCACCTAGCAGGTAATCTTTTAGGATTTTTGGAATACCTTTACATTAAACCTTATCAAGTCATCTTTCCAACGGTACCTACTTCACCACCTAAAGCCTTCAGAAGAACCTGAAATAAATTCGAGAGAGGAGATGACACAATGCTATCAATTTTTAACCCAATTTTAAAATCTCCTTTATAAAGACATTCGAATATTGTTATCATACAAGTGTCGCACTAAAGAAGTTGCCATCAAGAGCATGTGGGTCAAAATTACTTTGCTGGTAGAGATCAGAGTTGCCTGGATATAGTTTTCTGAGTTTCAAGATGTGAGCATGGGTAGCGATTTAGGCAGAAGAAGAAGGGAAGAGAAAGAAAGAATGGTAATAAAAGCAAGGAAGGAGAGTAAAGGGAGGTGGGTCAGCGAAGGGAGCGAGCACTCATAACAAGGCAAGAAAGAAAGTCTCCTACACACCCTACCTCTACTTATATAATGCTTGATTTTTTTTAGATGAATTTCTTTAAAAGGGATTTCATATGCATTGCTCTTTCCTTTGTCCTTCCCCTTCATTTTTGCCCTATCACTAGTGATTACTCCTTATCCAAATCACCCCTTTTCCATTAATAGAAAGATCCAATCGTCAAAATCAAGAAAAAGGCCACCATGGACCAAAAATCCAAATAGATCAATCATGTTGGGAGGTATTGCCTAAGGAAAGGAAAAGGTTACTTTCGAATCAAGGATAGTAAATAAAATTGAAGCAAGATAAAATCTATATCAAAATAACTTCTGGCATCACCAAAAGGATTGAAACCATATGCATAGGCCGACAATTTTTTTTGAATAAAGTCAAACTATTTGAAGTAAATGGAAAAGGAAAACTAAGTAGGATAAAAAAAACTAGCGAACTAATCACTAAATAGATAGACATAGGTGCAAATTCTAACATCACCACAGATAGCCCACTTGGTTCTCTCGCTTCTTGCTCATAAAGCGGTGTACCAAAAAAATAATAAAGGGTGCCATAGCGGCTGTTGAGGCTCATCAATTACTAATTAACCAAAATAGTGTTAACGCTATATGAAAGTAAGAATTGGATATATCAGAAAGAATAAGATCCTTTAAAAATTGTATATACACATTAAATACGGAGGTTCCATAATAAATTGATCTACCACTTGCGTATCAATTTATTTATCAACTAGCTAAGAATGGGTCATCGAAATATATCCAATTGGTTCTTTTCCAACATAAGCCCTTTAGACTAAGATCAAGGCTTAAGATAAAAATATATTTTATACAAATGTACAATTTTCTATTTTTAAAATATTTTTTCTAAAAAAATGAAAAGCCTTTCTTTTAAAACATAAAAATCTTTTGTCTTTGGGGGTACTCAAACCTTACTACTCTGAGGGGATACTCCGATCCCATTCTTTGTAGAAAAACTCAAATTTTCTCTTTATTCCTAAATATTTTCATAACTTTATCTTTGGGGATACTCCAGCCTATCTTTTACCTAAAAAAAAGTCAAAAGTTTTCTCTCTTCCGAATGACCCAAATTGTTTTGATTAGAATCTATTTTTTTGACCCATAATTTACCATCAAATCCAAACCTATCTCTAAATTGTCATTCTGATTATTCTTCAATAATCAAAAATAATTATGAGATACATTTCGATCATCCCTCTTTTTTATGTTCTTCTGTTGGTAATTGTTTGTTTATGATATTATTATATTCTTTTTCATCTTATTAACACGTTTCCTTTTTGTAATGACTATAATGCATTCATATTTAAAATTCGTTTTCAAAAAAATTTTACAATGTTTCATGTCAGTATCTCTCCAGTGCCTAATATGGAATATCCCAAATTTGAAATTTAATCCGAAAACTATCTTCATTAAAATCCCTATGCTCTTTGTACCTTCACGGTGCATAGGTGATATAAATTATCTTACAAAGCTCAGATTTACTTTTCCACCAAAACTTTATGTACACAAAGGGGGATTATATCTAAATAATGACCAAATAGAACGATTAAGCCAAAATCGAAGCAAAACATAGTTAGTAGGTGCTGATTTCGGGCATCATAAGGGTGTTAATCCTTCCCCATGCGTAACCAACTCCTAAACCCAACCAATGAATCTCTGGACTTTGTAGATCTTGGATTGGTGTTTTGAGTTTGGAAACTTGGAATATTTTTTTTCAATAGGCGTCTAATCTTTCTTAGCTCAAAATTATCAATGGCAACTCCAAGTTTATAGCCGCTTCTTGGTGGCTATCTAAGACTAGTTGGGCAAATGATTCACCCGATGGTCTCTCCCCTTTCATATTACTATACCTAATCCAAATCCCAATCATACAATAACTCAAAGGCTCGACCATAACCAATATCATATATTTTTAAGTTGAGCGCATTAAGCCTTTTGAATTGCCTGAAGTTATAAAAGCGGGCACATGGCAACAAGCATAGGATATACGAAGAAAGTTAAAGTTATAGATATTATTCGACAATTGATGCCCCTGATGTAATGACATGGATTCTTTGCTTGATGCCTTTTAAGATCTTTCTTAAACCATCGATCTATCTGGTATCAACCAATCTTTGAAGGACCCCTTAGATTTTCCCATGTCATTAAGGTTGCCCTAAGTTTGGATAAATGATTCCTTTTCCCTTTGGATTTTGTTTTGGTTAGGGTTGGATTAAATAGGCTTGGATTAATTCAAGTCTAATGATTTGGTTTGGTTTGGCAAAGGCATGATGGGTAGGTTAGGTTTGAGGTAGTCTGGTTTGGTTAGGACTAGATATAGTCAAGTTAGGCCTAATTTGGGTAAGCTTGGGATACTTAAGTTGCCCTTTCAAGATTTCAACTTAAGCAGGTTTAACTACATAGATGCTCTTTCAAGCTTACATCGGAGATCCTTTTTTTTTTCTGAAGATCATAGGATACCATTTCGAGTTTTAATCTTAAAATCTTTTCAAGCGTAACACTTTTTTAGCCTAGCTACGTTCACTAGGCTCGATAAGTCATCACAATTCACTTAAGTTAAGATTAGGCTCCTTTAGAAAGCCTGTTTGACCATGTAAGGCCCCTCTTAATTTAGGGTCTACTTGTCTAAAGCATCTTTATGGATAAAAAGGATTTTTTTGAGAACCAAGTCACCTTTACAAAACTGACAAGGATGGATTTTCTTGTTAGGAGCTCTTATCATGCACTTTTGATACATTTGCCCATGACAATAGCCTTCATTCTTTTCTGATCAATTTGATTTAGTTTGTCACAACATGGCCTAGATACAAATCCTAACCAGCCTGACATAAAAGGTGAGTGTATATATATATATTTATATATCACTATTTCATTATTTTTAGAGGCCATATTATTATTATTATTGTTATTGTTATTATTATTATTATTATTATTGGGGACTGAGTTTTTGAGATGAATCGCATACTCAACTTAAGCCTAAATACTCATTACAAAATGACATCTATTTTTAAGTCGCCACCAATCTATTTTGGGTAGATGCGATTGGACACCTATTGGAGTTTATGTTAAAGGTTATGAAATCCTAGAAGACAAACTTCGAAGTCTGCTTATACCAAAGATCATATCAAAAAGCTTAGGAGTTAGTTACAATCACAAATAAGGATCAACCCTCTCGTGATGCCCATGAATTGATATCTTATTAACCATATGTTAATTTAACATTTGATCTTAATTTGATTCTAGTATTTGGCATTTAATTATAATTTCCATGTTTCAAAATTTTCCTATTCTAAACTTATTATTCCGCATAAGAAAATTATGTTTTTTATATTTTTTGAAAATCAAAACATTCTTTGCACCCCACAAGAGAGCTGGAGGAATATGAAAGGTCAAAATATCTTCCATAACACATGGAGGACTAGAGGAATATGAAAGGTTTTACTTTAAAAATCAAAATAGCTTACATACCCCACATGAGGATGGAGGAATATGAAAGATTTTATTTTAACAAAATTTAAAAAATCTTAATTTTTATTTTAAAAAAGGTATCTCATGATTAAAATAATCTATAGAACCCCTCTCATATTTTGAGAGAAATTTCACATACTATTTTAATTTGGAGACATTACCTTAATTTTAAAATTCCAATTTTATTCATTTAAAAATAATAAAACTATCCTAAAACTTGGTTTAGATAAAAAGTACTAAATTTGACTTTAAGGATCCAACTTTGGTCGAGATGACCAACATGTTCTCTAAAGTGCAATTTCATCATGAAAGCATCCCAATGACCCTAAAGGACTTGATTTAATGATAAATTATCAAAATGCCCCTAAGATATACCTTTGACGTGAAAGTATCATGGTATCCCTAAAGAATTTTATAACATAAAAAAAAGGATGAACCTATCCCTCATGTGTACCTTTGACAAGAAAGTACCTCGATAATCATATAGGACATTGGTTTTAAGGTAAATTACTAAAATATACTAAGAGGTACCTTCAACGCTCCGTAATCGAGAGGACCCGAATACATCATGAAATGAAAATTTTACCTAAATGAGTAATTCTGACACCAAGTTTGCCTAAAATGCAAAAATCTAATAGGTCATTAAGCTTTCCAAAATTGCATCTTATCCCTAAAATGGTTAAAAATGCTAAAAATATCCCTAAAAAGCCCAAAATACCTAAATGGGTAATTTAAGGTGTGAAAAGACCATTTTAACCCTAAAATGTAAGGTTTTCCTAGATTGTCCTTAGACTTTTCTAACTTTACAAAATAATCCTTACATGAAATAAAATGCATAATCAAACACTAAATGAATTAAAATCAATAGGAAAATCACACTAAAAATCATAAAGAGCATTCAACCAAGTTCCTTTGGCCTTTTAATATTTACAAATAAGCTGTTAAACTTTTTAAAATTGCAAAAAGGTCCCAAAAAGGTAGGAATGAATGAAACACATTTAAACATATTAAAATGCATGAAAAACACCCCTAAAGTCTTAATATGGATTCGGCCATGCTTGGATAGCCATGGAAAAATGTTTGCTACTATTGCAATTTCGTCCCTATGTTTTCCATAATTACAAAATAGCCTAAAAATAAAAAATATCACAAAATCATCTATGTAGATTCAGCCAAGCATGGAAATACCATTACAAAGCCTTCAAAATATCAGGAAAATTATTTTTTAGTCCCTACAAATTTCAAATATTACAAAATAATCCAAAACATCATAAAATCAAGGATGAAAAATAATTCAAGGGCCATAACTATTTTTGGCTACCATGCATATCATCTAAAAGCAATTTTTTTCATTGCAAATTCTCGTAAATATCAATATGAATACATGCCATAATTTTTACCAAACTTAAATATGCATAAAATCATTATAAATAATGAACGATTCAACATGAAAATATTAAGAATGTAACAAAAAAAATATATTTATGAAAATAACAATATTTTCACCAATAAGCACAAATTATCTTGATAAAAATTAACTTTAACAAATAAAAATCAAATATAGCAACAAAAGTAAGAAACTTTGATCATGGCTTTCATGCTTGGCCTTTCAATGTGGATTAAAATCCATGAGCTTAAATAATCACAAAGCTCAGTAAAAGGAAGAATCAAGCATAAAATAAACAAAAATTAAAAATTTTACAGGAGAATTTACCTTAAAAAGCTTAAAAATCGAAGGAATTTTAGTTTTTTTTAGTGATTTTGTGTTATGGAATGCTAAAGCTCCTTGAAACATTCTCCCCCTATTTTAGTGACTTTGGGTTTTTTAACTTTTTGTTTTTCATTTTTTCATTTTTAGATATTTTATGGCTTTTATATTAATTAATTCTATCATTTGTTAAGCTTGTCATGCATATGCTATCAAGAAAGTTCTAGAGTGTATGAGAATGTATACAAGATAAAGAAAAAAAATCTAAATTAGATAGAAACAAATTATGAGGACTAAATTTAACAAATTAAAAAAATATGCATTCAAGAAATAATATTTCACATAATAAACTTAATCAAAATAGGCTTGTTAGGCTTGATAGAAAAAAAAATGGGCTCAATAGGCTTATTAGAAAATAAATTGGCTTATTAGGCCCGTTAGGAAAATTATCACGTAGAAAAAATAAATTTTAGCCTATTAAAAAATAAAATTAATAAAGATTCTAAAAAGAAATTTGAAAAAAATTGAAAAATTTTATATGCAAGAAAAAGGCAATTAAAAATTCCAAGCTCGTAAAATTTTATAAGCAAAAAAATTAATATTTAAAAAAATAAAAAACTCATAAAATAATTTAGAGTTTGAAAAACTGAATTAATATGAATTTAATAAAAGTATTTAAAGAATTTTAAAAATTCAAAAATTGAAAAAATCTACCAAAAAGATTTATAGAGTTGAAAAACTTGTATTTTGAAAACAAGAAAATTCCACAAATAAATCAACTTTAGAAACATGTGCTAAACTTAATACCTTGCTCAAAATATTAGTTGGCACAAATAATAAAGATAAAAAAACTTAGAATTTGGATCAAGTTTTGCATAACAAATTTAATAACATGATAGCGTGTGGTATAAAATGCCTATAAAAATTTTGCATTTATATTATTGATTTTTCAGAGTGGGTGTTGGCATAAATACTACATGGATATTGGCAAAAATAAAAAACGATTGATTCCCAAATTTGCACAAAAAAATCTTAGAGTTATTCTTGATAATGGGAAATTTGACCATGATATCATTTATAGGGGCAAATTTTAAAATTTGTCATGAAAATATTTAAAAAATAATTTTCTCTTGAATATTCATCCTTTCTATCTAAGATTTATTCTTTTTGGCCTAAAACTATAGTTTTTCCATCACCTACATATGCAGCCATTTATCGAAGATAAAAAAATGTCTTGAAAATGCCTATTTCACCTAAAGGAGGTTAACCTCTACTTTGGCAACTGGCAGGTTCTCAATCTTAGATATTAAAGACTACGAAAAAAAAGGGTCGGGTGAAATTAGGTGTCTACAGAGTTGTTTATATCGATCCCTAACCCATTTAGCTTTTTCCAATTATGCTTCCATTAAAACCTCTAAAGAGGGGAACTTGACCTCGATAAGTAGAACAACATCTATTCCGTAGATCAAAGAGAATGGGGTAGCACTCGTAGAGGTCTGAACTGAAGTACAGTAAGCGTAGAGCGCAAAAGACAGCTTTTCATGCCAATCTTTGTAGGTCTTGGCCTTTTTTTGCACTATTTTCTTGATGTTTTTCTTTGTTGCCTCAGTTGTTATGTTCATTTTTAAATCATATGGCACTAAGTTATGATACTAAATTTTAAACTAGGAACACAGTTCTTGCATCATTTTGTTTTCCAAGATGCGTGCATTATTTATGATGATTTGCTCGGGAAGCCATATTTCCATATGATATTCTATTTTACAAAATTATAAAATATTAACTTAGTAACATTGGCATGTGAGGCTACCTCTACCAACTTGGAGAACTAGTCAATTATGATAAGGTAAACTAGTGCATGTTAGAAGCATTTAGGATGATAGACTCAATCATATTCATGCCCTATAGAAAAGCCATGGACTAATTATAACATGTAAAGGTAAAGGTGAAGCATGAACTTTGTCCACATAGATTTAGAACTTGTGGCACTTGCAAGCATGGTTGATGCAGTCCCTCTCAAGAGTTAACCAGTAATAATCTAGTCTTATGATTTTCTTGGCCCTTCGGTGCCCATCAGCATGTGTACCATAAATCCCCTTATGGACTTCTTCTAAGTTTTTTTTGGCTTTAAAAGCATTGACACATCTCAGCCTCTCTGGTGCAAAATTCCTCTATCCAAGACAAAACCCATGGCCATTCTACGAATAGCTTTTTGTTAGTTTTAGTGGCATGTTTCAGGTATTGCTGATCTTAAATATATCATAGAATGTACTGATACTAGGGTAGGCTATCCTTTTATTCCTTTATTCTATGGCAATGTGTTGGAGTCTTATAGACATCTTCGTTTTCTTTTCAAGGCAAATGTTGAAAACTATTTTCATTAATTTTTTTCTCTTGATTTAAAAATTAATTTCCTAAAGTGAACTAGCATCTTAGGTTCCTATTCTCCTCTGAGCTAATAAATCGCTAAAGTTGAGTCCTTGAAAACTTATAGAGTTCTGATGCCCCTCTCAATTGCAGCTTAGAGTCCTATGACATAGGCTTCATACTCAGCTAGGTTGTTAGTATAGTCAAAGTTCAATCTAGTAGTAAAAAGGTAATAATTTCCATCATGTGAAATGAAAATTACCCTACTTACATGCCCCAATGTATTTGAAGCTCTATACATTTGCCAAGACTCCTATAGGTGAAAGGCCTATTTTCCTTCAAATATGCAAACTAGGTCTTCATTCAGGAACTCAAATTTCAATGGTTCATTGTCATCCATTGCTCAGCTTGCCAAGAAGTTAAATTTTATGCCACCTTTAATATATCACACCACTCTTGATAGCCTTTTTATTCACATATATAATATGATACTAAAAAAGTAATACTTGCTACCTGAATAATCTTCTTAACAAGATAGAGGCTTTATATATATACTTAATGGGATTAATCTTTGCAATTATCCAAGTAGTGTGTTAAAGCACGTACTATTTTAATATCCAAGTAGTTTAACCTAAAGATAGCATAGTTTCTCGATGAGTAAATAGCTATTTCATACCTGTGAACTTTTTGCTATTGTAGTAGATAGCTTTCTTTTTTTTTACTTGACTTGTTGTATTGCCCCCAATATATAACCCATAGACTTGTCAAAAACTAATAGGTATAAGATTAAGGTTCTACGTGAAACTAGTGATACTAGTACTAATGGGTTTGATGGATAGCATTTGAATTTGTCAAAAGTTTCTTGGCATTATTCATTCTATTCCTTAAGGTTTCATTAGAAAATCAGATTGCAATTGTCAATTAATTAGGATAAGAATCTAGCAATGGAGTTTAGTTTCCCCAAAAAACTCCTTACCATTATTTCGATTTGAGCTAATAATAAGTTCTAGATGGCTAATTTTGTTTGGGTTAACTTTTGTCTCTTTTTCACTAATAATGAAGCTTAGTAACTTCTCAAAGTTGACTTCAAAGGTGCACTTAGTAGGATTCAGTTTAAGCTGATATTTCCATAGCTATTTAAAGAGCTTTCGAAGATTGGCAATATGTTTGCTCTTGTTAGGTGGCTTGACAATTATATTATCCTTGTAGACCTCTATCACTTTGTGTATTAGGTCATTGAATAATATTATCATAGCTACTTGAGATGTTACCCCGTTATTTTTTAGTCTAAAAACATGACCTGGTAGTAAATTTTGCCTTACATTGTCACTATAGACACCTTATTTTGTCCGGGCTAATTTTTCATGGCCCAAGCATTTTTGACTCATCCACCATTGATCAAAAACTTGATTTTAACTCATTTCTTTACATCAATAAATATCAAAACTGATATCAAATTATGAATTTGGACTTTTGAATTAATCAAAACATTTTTTTGAAGTCTAAATTAGATTAAAAAGTCAATGTCACATGATCACCCTACTCCTCCCTAATTTTTTGACTAAGATCACCATCAGCCACCCTATTTGCTAGAAAATCATTTCAGCATTTAAATGAGCCACCCTATGTCCATCACATTGGCAGCAAGTTACTCCCTCCAGCCACTCTATAGCCACCAACCTAACACCACTTTATCCTGCTTGAGAAATGACCAAAAACACCTCTAAATTGGCTTCAAAATGCTGATATAAATAGACCACTTATATTTCAGCTAAAAAAGGTTAGATTCCAGCTCATTTTCAGCTTCCAAAACACATTCCTACACAAAGAAAACCAAATCCCATAGCTTTTCACTTAGCACCCAAAACAGCCCCAAAATACTCACTTTCAACCTCTACACATTCTAAAAATCACCTTTATCCATACCAGAACCAAAGCCTCATTGTTTGTCTCTTTTTCTTGCTTATTAACAATAAGGAAAATAGGGAAATTCAAGCCATCTCTGCTGCTCCAACAATTTGGCCAAAAATTGAAGTTTGTTGGTGTAACTTCTTACTCTATCACTTGCGTTTTTTGTTTTTTAGCATCTTCATCATTTTATTGAGCTCTCCATGTTTCCATTACCCTATTAGGATTATCATGCATTATTGTGGCTTTTGGTTGTGGCTTTGATGTGCAAAATGCCTTATTTCACCCTCATTAGTTTGATTCCTCTTGCTAATGCATTTTATGCCATAACCATGCATCTTGTTATCCTTAATCCTTGTATAAATCATTATCCTAACACATTGCAAGCACATTTATACATTAGCTTGCATGAATCATTGTCATTTTTAGCATCCATAACATTTTCTTGTTAAAATGCATAACACTTTCTTTGCTTAGACCATTGGTACAATTAGCATCCTCATTCATGTTACGTGTTGTCCCCTTGTATGTTTGTGATCTTCCCCTTGTCAAAATGCATGTTTGATGGCTATGAAAAATTGATTTTCAAAACCTTCCCAAGCCAAGCATTTTAACCTCAACCAATAAGGACAAGCATGAACTTAGCATTTTCTTTAAAGCTAGCATAAAAAATCTCAGGGAAAATTAAGTTTTTCAGATCTGGAATCTTGATTAAATGAGCTCAAATCTTCTGTTTTCCAACAAAAATGGCCTTGCACTCATTCTCAAAATGTTCATGCCTTGTTTTTGAGTCAAAACCTTGAGTGGTGTGATTAACGGGTTATTTCATCATCCTAAACTACTCCGAGGCTGTGCAAATGAGTTCATGATGCTCATACCACTCTTTCCCTTTAGTCATGGACGTTCGAATGTCAATGACTCAAGTTTGGACTCGTAAACATAAAGAAAATAAGAAATATCCCCTGCTGGTAGCACAACTGTTGCAAATTGAAAAATCACTTTAAAATCCAAAATGAAATTTCATGAGTTTTTTGATATTTTCCCCTCAAAGTGTGTCGAATTATCTTTAAAATGATGTCTTATTCACCCCTAGGTCGTTCCAGATGAGAAAGTTATGATTTTTCAAATCCAAACTGTCTAGAACCTCTAGAATCCAAACATG